>JAGDQP010027026.1:0-25370 GCA_022664845.1 Lepisma saccharinum
TGTGTGTGTGTGTGTGTGTGTGTGTATAAACGCATTATGAAATTTAATGTAATTAGTGACCAAGGGCACGTGGAACTTAGGTAAAATCAGGTATGTTTTTTTTTATTTTTGTTATTGCACACGCGACTGAATCGTGCTTTCTCAGACATTCGAAAATAGTACTTCTTGTTTTGAGACGGTAGTGGCCTTGTTCCCTTCTTCAAACTGACTAATATTTCCAAGGCCAAATGAATCATTCTATAACTGGCTATTGTTCTTCTATGTTATGGTGAGCGGGTTTAAATTGAGGTGGGCTTTAAATAAAAAAAGAACTGAATTTCGATCTTTTAGCGTTTCTTCCGTTGTTCAAATTGCTGGTTCATTTCTTCTAAACTACGTCTGTGAATTTTATGGAATTGTTTCACTGCTTCAAAGGAAGCAAGAAGTCTAATCCCAAGACCAGAGCATTTCTTAGAAAGTGCAAAGTAAATAGGAGTTTCTATTAAAAATTAAAAAAAAAAAACATTTAGGTGAAAGGGGTACCGAACCCGGGACCACTGAATCACAAGTCCAGTGCCTTACCTATCTTTTTCACCATTTTATTAAAGCTGAATTATATTACAGAATTAGAATAAAGGGAAAAAAGATTACGAAGTACATTAAATTCAAATAAAGCTATAAAACAAATTGAACAATAACAATTCAAAATAACCCGTTTAAAATATAAATAAAATATAAATCTTGTTAAAAATAAAAATGTTCGATGAACTGGTATCGAACCCGGGACCACTGCATTACAGCATCAACGCCTTATCCATTCATCACCTAGCCAACTATTACCCAGTGCTTTCTGAGAGCTGTTAATATTATTTCCGAACACGGGTAACAGACGCTACTAATTAGGTAGTGTTTAAACGTCATGGTTGTCCTCTCCGCAAACAATTCTCTGCCATTTTGTTCTGTTCTCCCAGCTGTTCTGTTTGTTTAGAAAACAGGGAACAATGCGTTTTATCATTGCCAAGCTTCGGAGAAAAATAGCAATTAAACCAGTAACTGCTATTTTTCATTGGTTGTAGCAGTCATAGCAGTTTATCCCATGTAACAGTGAAAAATATGTGCTACGCTATGTTTGCCCATATCTAGTTGGCACCTATTTTTAAAGACTTTACTAATATTGTTTTTTTGTTTGTGTATTGTATAGATGCGCCATCCCTTTCAGATATCAAATGCGGCATAAAGTAGATTTTAACATTTTTGACGTTTATTATCTATTTCAAACTGCTGATTCAATTGTACTATTCGTAGCAATGCGGTCTCCTTGGCAAAATGTTATCATATAATATGTATGCTGAATTATGTAGAAAATCTGTTGCTTATTAAGACATATACAAGCTCTTCTTTATGTAACCATTATTTATGTTAAAAGAATTGTATAGCTTAATGCAACCCTACACTAAACAATAAATAATGAAATAATAATAATATAAATAAAAAGTGGTGGCTAAATGTCCTCCTTTGCATATCACACAGTGAATAATTGTTCGAATCGATTACTTTTGGTGGCTAATTGACCGGTGCCTAAATGTCCTTCACCCGCAGTGAGGGATAATAATGACGTGTGAACACTAGGTAAATAGTTGCATATGTTAAACTTTTGCGCGGATGTGCTTTAAAGTGCTCTTGGAAAATAGCTGTAGCTGGCTGGCATTGTGGCCTAATACGTAAGGCATTAGATTTGTAATTCATTGGTCGTCGGGTTGTGGCAAGTTTACCTAAGTCTTTGCATGTGTTTCAAGATCAATAACTTTTGTTTTCTGCTTTCGAGAAAAGCTCTGCTTTTACGATTAAACTGTGTTTTTGTTTGAGGTAAAGAAACAATACTCACTTTAAACAGTTAATAAAATGGACATACATTATTACAGTACCTGCTGAGATCATAAACATGTTGATTTTTGGTCCTTGTGTAGCGTATAATGAAAGAAAAGTACAATTGTCTAATTTGAAGTGTTACGACTCATGCGGCAACAAGTATACCGTGAAAAACATAACCAGTTGGAGACGCATTTTGACTCGTGGACGCGCTGCCGTAAAGAAATCTGAAATCTGAAATTTGAGAGCTGACGATTTGGTGCAGTGGCTTACATCTCGATAAGCCACCGTGGGGACTTTGGTTCAATTCTAGGTGTTGGCACATTTCAGTTTTATTAAATTATCTACCGTGACGTTATTCTCTTATTTACATACAGTACAGTATACATATGTTCAAATTCCACAAAACGCTAACCATTGGTTACCTTAGGATTTTATTTTAACATGGGACTTCCAGTTCACAATGGAACAGGACAAATCACTCTTCCTTTATCACGGTAAAGAAAATTAAAGGCTATCCAAACAGTTAGTTTCAACTAGCGTACTCTAGGAAATTGATAGCCATTGTATTTGAGAAAATGTAATCGACCCGAAGACTAAAGTATACGTCATTATGATATTATTGACGTTTCTCACTTCTGAGGAATAATATAACACCCTTCTCCATTGCTAAATCAAACGCAGGATCGACAAGATTTCCTAGATTCGAACTAAAGTCCGCATAAATATCTTTATAGAAGAAACTTTTTGTAACGTAAACGCTGTAGTAAAATGTACTTATATTAGCAGAAGCAGCGTAACAAGACGGTAAAGTAGTGGTCAATAAACAAATCAGCAGGTCGCGCGCTCGAATCACACTCCCGACTGAAATATTTTTCTCAATAAGGCACGATGTTGGCTTACGAACGTTTTTAAAAACCAGATTTGTAGTAAGCTTGGTTTTCCACGTTTGTAGTAAGTTTAGTATCGGTCATCTGGTAAGTTTGCTGCAAGATTGTAACAAGAATGTAGCCTTGCGATGCTTAACTTGCTGCACATTTGTAGAATTGCAATGCTGAGATTGTTGTGCTCTTGTTGCAAGTTACCTGTTTTATCTGGTTAGTCATTTGACTTGTACTTCTGCCCCGCTTTATCTAACATGTTTAAAGCAAAAAGGCGCTCGCCAAATTATCCCACTGATTCTGTAGTGTGCATGAGGCAAATATACTTTTAGGTTCTCCTAGATCCGTTTCTTCTGGAGTGTGTTAAAAATTTCGAAAAACAGGAAAAGTACATAATTCATATATTTTCTTGAATGTGTCTGACACAAGAATTGCTTCTACTTGACCTCCACGTAACCGCTTTGCAGTTTTCAGTGAGAAATTAATATGAAGATTTTATCGTGTCAAAACACATTTGAGTATATACATTCTAAAGTGTCGAACAAGCTCACATAATTAAGATAATTTGCTCTTATAGAAGTAAATTGTGAATTCACTCACTTTAAGGAAACCGTACACAACTTAGTTGTATTGCAGATTATGTTTATGTGCAACTTAATATTTGATCAGTTAAATACTTTTAAAAATTGCGGACATGAATTAGATGTAAAATTGAATATCTAGATCACACCATGCAAATACAATTAAAAGGGCTATTCTGAAAGAACTTTGTGCGTATGTTTAACTTATTTAATCTAAAAAAACAAATAGAAATATGATTGGCAAAATTTTGTGCATAAAGTAGAATGAAGATTTGGCAAGAACAAATGTTGACTGAATTCGCCGAAGGTCTACTGGCAAATGAAGAATCATCACATCTAATTGCATTCCATTTCAGCACTATCTTATATTTTACTTTGAAAAAGAATTGAGACAGACGTCGTTGTTCTGATGTTATATTTCATTACCATCAGTATATCACCATCATTAAGTTCATCAGCATCAAAAATGTATATAGGCCAAAATAAAATTAAAATATTATTTTTTTTCAATTTTGGAATCCCTAAAATAATATATTGGTCATGACCGTAAACCTAATTTTCAAATTAGCAAGCTGAAAATATAAAAACACGGACCCCTAATCATTATATAAACATATTCATGTCTCTATAAATCCGCGTTTAAATCTATGCCAATAGGTTAAAACTGCCTTAACAAAGATTTGCTTAAAACTAAACAACTAAACCTTCTCAGTCAACCTATTGCATGACTGTTTAGACTGTCTAGAAGTATTTATCCTAGTTGTAGCTGGATATAATAATTACATACTAAGCGTTCACACTCTACGATAGTAACTAACACTATCGCCGTCGTCTTAAAACTCTCACAGAAATCGTCGAAGGGGCACATATATGTGTATATATATATATATATATATATATATATATATATATATATATATGTGTGTGTGTGTGTGTGTGTGTGTGTGTGTGTGTGTATGATTCAGTCAGAAACACACTTAACTTGCTAACGCGTTCCAACAGTTAGTCTAGATGATCTATGAACTGAAATCACATGCCCATAATTTCTAAAATAACTCAATTTATGTAATATTAATCTTATTTAATCTCAAAATTTTCTAACTGAAACCTGTTTAATGACAAAATCCACTCGTAAAAATTGAGAGAAAAAAACAGCGGAATGACACACGAAACCGCAAAATGCGATATTGACCAAAAATGTGTAGCAATCCTCACTAAAACTAGTGCCTAAACGTTGAAACTTATGAGTCAGTCTGAGCTATTGGTAAGCAAACCATCGACTTCTTTAAATATACCAGATTCTTGCACCAAAATACCAATTTTTTACCAAATATTTACAAACAGACAAATTTGAAGATGTAATTTTAAGTATATTCCTGCAAATATTCTGAAATAAATTGATCACATGTATTTCTCGAAGAAAAATAGGACATTGTCTCATGTGTTTAAAATCACAGGACTGTTTATATGTTATTTCTCTCATGAACAAATATGTAGATATTTCCACAACGAAACATACTGTTTTTCCAATCATAATTCACACTTTAATAATTGGCTAGTTCAAAATATACATATAATTTACAATAAGAAATTCTTGTGGTGTCATAATTTAGGAAGTGGTTTGCAACATTAATTCAAATCTTATTTAATCATCTATAGAATAATCACGGAACAGCGACATATATTGTTCATCTTTAACTAGAATTTCGGAAGACTCGAAACTTTAGGCGGCACCTTCATGGGTAGGGAATCGACTAAGTGAGACAATCGCAATGCAAAAAATATATACTTTTCAAAATTCCTATAATCGACTAACCAAGTTATGTGCTATCTGTGATCTTAAATTTTGCAAAAGTAATCCAGTTTGCTTTAAATTTTAATTTACTATTTAACTGATTTGAACATGAATTTCGGGGTAATTGAAAATTTGAAAAAAATATTTTCAATTCAACGAACTTGAAGACGGATTAAAAAAAACTGTATTTATCAAATCCATGAGATAAACCAAACGTGCTAGTTTGATCCACTGTAATGTTTAGTACGCATTCTATATTTTGAAATCCAACTTATATCAATAAAATGACATTCTTTGCACACCTACACTCAAAAAGTCAAACAATTTTAAAAAAATCATGTTTTGCTGAAACATATATGGAGCACTAATATCTAGCTAATGCCTTTACTTTCTGGGACTAGTAATATCACGATTTACGATCCTTGTGGCATAACAGTTTTTGCCTTACTAGTAATTCTATGATCTTTTTGATCTTTTTGTCCAAAAGCAATAAAATGTATGTTCATAAAATTACAAAAATCGCAGGCTTAAAATCACTATAATTTTTTTTTTAAATTGTGGGGAAGAAAAACTTTGATGATTAAAAAAATCCTAAAATTTAGTAGAACTTTATACTTAGAATTGTAATTTACTTAAGAAGAGTATTGGTAACTTGAAATTCTCATATTCAATTAATGAGAAAAAGCTGTAACGTTTAGGTATATCCATTCGTGCTATGCAGAAGTCGTGCTAAATGTAACTTACGTATCGGTCTAAATCATCAAAATCACTCAAATTTTTCAAAATACGTACATTTCACTTAACGTTTTTCCTATTGGGACTTACCTAAAATGAACTCGTAAAGTAACATAATAATCATTGTTAAAAATGAACCAAAACATGCTCGAATATTCTTTGACGGAAAGTATTGAGTAAATTCTGAAACGGAAAGATCGGGCAGTCGGGAAGTTTTCGGGGAATTGCGGCTAAAAATTCGGAAACGAAGGAATAGTACAGCATACATATATTTCCCTACAATTGTCTGACACAAGAATTGCTTCTAGTTGACCTCCAACGCAACCGCTTTGCAGTTATCAGTGAGAAATTAATATGAAGCTTTTATCGTACCAAAATATATTTGTCAAAGTGTCGAACAAGCTCACATAAATAAGGTAACTTGTTCTTATAGAAGTAAATTGTGTATTGACTCACTTTAAGGAAACCGTACACAACTTACTTGCATTGCAGACAATGTTTATGTGAAAATTAATATTTGAACATCTAAATGCTTTTAAAAATTCGCGGATATGAATCAAAAGTAAAACTAATATCTAGGTCACACCATGCAAATAAAGTTAAAAAATGGTTATTCAGAAAGGGCCTTGTGCGTATTTTTCAACTTATTTAATATTAAGAGAAAGCAAATACAAACATGATTTGCAAAAGTTTGTGCAGGAAGTAGAATTAACATTTGGTAAGAAAAAGAAATGTTGACTTAATCTTCCGAAGAGCTACTGGCAAATGGCGAATCATCATATTTAATTACATTTCATTTCAGTATTGTCATATATTTTACTTAGAAGAAAGTGAGACAGACGCCACTGTTCTGCTGTTATATTTCATTATCATCAGTATATCACCATCATTATATTCATTAGCATCATAAATGTATATCGGCAAAAAAAATCAATTTAGGGATCCCTTAAATAATATATTGGTCATGACCTTAAACCTAATTTCCAATCTAGTGAGCTAAATAATATAAAAACAAGGAACCCCTAATCATAATATAAGCGTATTCATGTTTCGATAAATTCTCGTCAAAATCAATGCCAATATGTTGAAACTACCTTAACAATAAATTGCTTAAAACTAAACCTTCTTAGTCAGCCTATTGGATGACTGTTTACCTTACATCTAGAAGTACTTATCCGAGCTGTAGCTAATTCTTACATGTTAAGCTCAAAAATCTTAACATTTAGTCAAACTTTATACTTAAAAATGTAGTGACTAAAGAAAAGTTTTGGTAATTCGAAATCCTCATATTCAATTAATGAGAAAGAGGGGTAACTTTTAGGTATCTCAAGCCGTATTATGGAGCGGCGACCTGTATCAACGTTATCGGTCTAAATCATTACAATTACTCAAATCTTTCAAAATGCATATATTTTCACTCAAAATTTTGCCTAATGGAACTGATCTAAATTGAAATCGTAAAATGACATAATAAAACTTTGTTAAAAATGAACCCAAACTTGTACGCATATACTTTGACGGAAAATATTGAGTGAATACTGAAACACAAAGAACGGAGAGACGAGCAGTTTTCGGAGAATTGCGGCTAAATTCGGAATTGCGGAATTGATTCTTCTTTCAACACAGGCCATTTAAGATGCACATTAATCAATAGAAGGTTTTGTATTTTTATAATTCAGTACATTGAAAAATTAACCGTTAATACATATGTTGTTTTTCAAAATTGATGTTCTGTGATGTGATTCGCGCCGAGACAGAGTACTAAGTGTATGTCACAGTTAACATGAAACAGTAATAGGTTTGTAATTTAAATTCAGAAAATAGTATATACAAAGGGAGTTATACTGAGTCTCCATCACCTCCTTTTCCACCGCAAGTATCGTCCGAACGGATACAAATATGAAAAATTGCCAAAATACATCCAACTTTATTTCTAGGTGCTCTCATTTCAAGCTATAAAATTTGGCCCCTAAGCTCTCCTCAGACGGGGTTGACGGGAACAACTTCATACTTCAAACTGGAAATGTTGATGAGTGATATCTGTTTTGAAAAACCTTGGCAAAAATATGTTGGTGGAACTTTCAATTCGCTATGTTGTCCCTATCCTAAATTCGGTGGGTTAAAGTCATGCCGATAAAGCCCTGTGCCATCCCTTGTATCGTCTGAACTGCTAAAAATATAACAAAATACAAAAAAAAAAAACGTCCAGCACTATTTTAAGAAGTCTCCAAGCACCAGGGTTAAATATTCTATCATTGAACCAACGCATCCCCATTGTGGCTTTGTTCCTATATCAATGAGCGTATCCACTAAATCTCGGACCTGTGCAAGCACGTTACATTTCAAGTGAAGATTTTTCAAAGGTTGATTTTTTTTACTTCACTCTTAGATGGATACATGAACGTCTATCATCATATTGCTGTTAATTACGGTATCTTGCTGATGATTCGGGGGACACGCTGAAATATTTAAAATACTGGCTAGTTAGCTTTCCGGCCGTTTCCTGATTTGTAGAAGAGAATAGCCAAGAAAGCTAGAGCCTGTCATGCTTGCCTAGGGACGTTACCTATAATTGCTGAGATTTTTAGAAAGTTTATACTTTACAAAGTTGTCAGGCGGAACAATATTTCCAGCATAAGTCAATTTTAGTATTGCTTACACTTGTTGGTATTGGTTACAAGAAAAGTACTATTGTTTTATTATCATTCAAGGGTAGGAACGTATATGTAGAGATATAATATGTTGTAGATCTCTCATCTATATATGAAGTATTCAGTTCCAATATAATTTATGAAATATGACCTTCTGCTGTAGAGGACTATTGCCTTCGTCTCTGTTTGTTTGCTTATTCGTTAAAATATATTCTATCATCATGAATTGTAACGAAGAATGATATTCTGCTGAATACAAAGTTGGAATCATCTTTCTATTTGGAGAATGCGGAAGTAACTACCATGTAACTGCTCGACGATTTAACGAATTGTATCGTGTGTGACCTAATGTAAGCCATCAGTACGTGTGTAATCTTGTTAATAAATTTCGTTAAACGAAAAGCGTGAAGGACCGAACACGCTTAGAACACTTTCATAGACGAGACACACTGATAGAAGTGATTGGATACGTTACTGAAAACACTAAAGCATCATTGACAGGAATAACGGCATAAAGTCATATTCCGCGCAGTTCAATTCATACTAAAGTCCTAAGTCCTAAAATCATACATCAGTTCAAGTCCTAAAATCATACAAATTTCGCCATTACAAAATGAATATCGCGCAAGGATTTGCTGCTGCTGATTTTAATAGAAGACTTGAGTTTTGTGAAATGATGGTGCAAGAAAATAACGAAAATGATAATTTTTTGTAGCAGATATGTTTCAGTGACGACAGCTCGTTCCCCCAGATTGTGTATTTATATAAACAATGTTCGGTATTGGAATTTTTCAAATCCTCTCATTTTTAGAGAAAGGTAAACTAAAAAAAAGCTGAACGAGTGGGTGGGTATTTTAGGCAACCACATAATGGGGCCACCCACATAATTTAGAGTTTCATTTGTCAAGACCTCTCAAACGAGATATCACACGACACCCTTTCCACTTTGCATTTCTACAGTACATTTTGAAAACTTTAATATAAGGTAAATATTATATATAAGAGACTTTTGGGATGGAATCTTCTTTAAAAAAAACTCGGTTAATGTTAAAATACTATATTACAATATACATTTTAACCACCAAATCATTCCCACTACACCGAAATACAAGAATATCGTTATATGCGATTTTTTTTTAATGTGGTCTCATAGTGGCGAAACGCTCACTGATTGGCGTTGCCCGTGGGGACTTCTCAGTATGACAAGATCTGCAGTATATCACTATTTGAGCAGTTCCACGGAAATCCAAGAATATTGTTGTTTTCGTGTGTTTTCACAAAGTGACCTTGTAGTTGCCAGACGGTCAGTGATTGATTGTTGTTTGTGCTCATGAAAACTATTTCTCAGGATGACAAGATGTAAAATATATTAGGTTCGAAGAATTTAATATAATTCCAAATTCCTTAAGGTTGTGCGGTGTTCTTTTTAAAGACGACTAGATTTAACCTATTTTACACTATGTACCTTTGCTCTTTCAAATGCAGTTAGGAATAGGTAATAATCTGATCATAATTGTGTAGCAAAATTTAATTAATACGTTAAAGTACATTAAATAGGCGATATAAGCACATATAATAATACATTTTATTTATGTTAAGAATCATCGTTATAACTGAGTTGAAACAATTATTACAATTTATTTTTTCTAAATGAGCTTTAAACACTGAACCATTTAACCGGGCAAGACGGTTAAGGGGATTTATAGCTAGTCTAGCTAAGGCCTTCTTTATGAGACGTCTTCATGTGACATATTTCCGGCATGAACTCATAACATTGACAACTTGATTCCTGTGGAGCAAAAATCTCGTAGTATGTTTCTATTGTGTCGAATAATGTTTGCCAAGTTTGGTGCAGCTAGTAGGTCTAACAGAATGGAAGCAATTTGATGCTCTATTTTTCATAAAATTGGCTGGCAATACTGAAACCGCACACCGCTAAGGACGGTTCTATCTGCTCAGAGCTATTATAGCCAATACATTCTCAAAAGCACCCAGGCACCTTTCTAGAACCTGTAGTTGCTGAAATTTTATTTACGGACACGGGCGTACAAAATGATACCATATGGGTAATAAAGGTCCTTTTTCCTATAGATTTGCCATAAAAGGACCTAAAATGCTCTATATCATGCTGGATCTGATAATGGGAATATTCTATCAGAAGTCCCTAATTTGGGCAAAAATGATTTTATATTGAGAAAAGTTTGGAAATATTTTAAACATACTATTTAATGTGGGGAAATTATGTATTTACTAACAACAGAAACGTAATATTTGAAGTAAACCATAGGTGTTTTCCAGGAAATAACCCATAATTATGGAAAGGAAAATTCATGAAGGGATGAAAAAAATAATATTTTAGAAAACAAAATCTCAGTGATAAGCATGAAAATACAAGATGCCTAAGAGTATTCTTACGGTGTGTGAGGTACGTGGACACACATCTTAATATAATAGTCCCAACGGTACTGAGGAAAATTAGTAGGCCATATTCTGAGATAGAGAAGCTACATGTTTGACAGTTAAAAATTAGCATTCAATGAGTTACATTTGAGACCACTCAAAACTAGGAATTTCAGGAAAACATATTTCCATCTGAACTTGGTCTAGTTTGATGATTCAAAAGCGAATATATTGTCTAAGGGGAAAATGTAAACATAGCGTGAGTGAAGAAGTAGAACAAATTGAAAAATGTAGATACACATTTGTTCTAATAAGAAAAGTATTCGAGCAATTGTTCTCATAGTTCACAGTAAAATCAATTGAATGTTTCAAACTCTTCTTTGTAGGTGTGCTGACATTCTAAATGGGAAAATTCTCAACCGATTTCCATAATTCAGGAAATGCCTACATTTCGTGAATGATGTATGCATTTTAAGCTGATCAATTTGAAGAACTGGCCAGATAAATTAAGTAAAAGCTAGATGCATTTTCAATTTTTGAAGCAGGGTGGACTTGGATTCCACAAGTTGGAGATCTACTTGTGGAATCCAAATCCACCCTGCTTGATGAATGAATAAAGATATACAAGATGTAACCATTGCTTGCCACTCTAAATGCAAATATGTAAAATACGTTTGATTTTGCAGAGGAAGGGGCGATAATGTTGAACCACAAAAATTAGTAATTGAATTTAGAGCCAATGAAATGATTAACAAGATAGTAACGTCCTCGATAGGAAGGTTTTAGGGAAACAGTTGTTCCATATAGCTTTTAAAGTGTTAATATGACTTAGAAAAACATCACAATTTATTCTACACAAGTTTGCTGATTTACTGAATGAAGGGTTTCTTTTTTTTTAAAAAAAAAAACACTTTTTTTAAACAATTTTCGGTTTTTGTGCTATTTGTTTTTTGTTAGTTCAGGACAAATATGCTTGATAACAACGTTCAACACTACCATAAATAACGCTATGTAACAAATTTTAATTTTTTTCTTGTCCTTGGGTTTTAATGTGAATTTTCTATTTCACACTGACGACACGTTACACGAAAACCAAATAATTGTTCCGAGACGTTGGTTTTATAGGTGATATTTTGAAAATTTGATATAAAATTAGACGTAGTGTATACATATACGATATTCATTACATTAATGTAGCTTAACAATATGAAATAACAAGATAATTTGTAGTAATAAGTATAAAAACACATGTGAATTGTTATAAACAAACCCTTTTCCCTGTTGAACAGTTAATTTTGGGAATATGTTGGAAAATTAGCATTTCTTCTACTTTTACGCAGCACGAGTACGCCAATGTTCCTGGTCAACTCCCAGATGTAGTCTCCCATCATACTTTCATTGAATTGTTCCTCATAATGTCGTTCAAAATGGGAAATGTCTTGATGAAATATCTCTTCTTGTTGCTCCGAAATGGCCCCCAAGTCATCTTTGAAAATTTCAAAAGGAATGGAGATTGTGCAACTTGAGGGACATGCCGCAATCCATCTTGCATTAGGCTTGAATTAAATTCTGCACTACTTGCTAGTAATTCGGGGCTCTGTGATTTTCCTGAAAACCTTGTATCACTGCGACACATGGCACTCAACTTGCTTTCTCTGTCGTGGTCAGTAAATAGGGAAATTCATCTGACATAAACATTTTCCTCACATATGGACCTGTAAACTCTCCGGTCTTCACTTTGGGTGCCGACAGTTTCGGGAACATCTGCTACAGAAATGAAAATGCCGCGGACTCCGGATTAAGTTTCTTGACAAACTGCTTGACAATTCCTAATTTTAAGTGAAGTGATGGCAGAAGGACTTTGGTGGATCCACCTGTTGGTCACATTTCACATAATGGGAACCAAAGGAATACCTGGCACGCTGTGGCCAGACCTGTAGTGGGAAGCACGGTTCCTGTTATTCCAGAGCCAAAGGAAAAAGGGAAACTTGGTATACCCTACTTGAAGACCCATCAACAAACCTATAATCTTGAAGTCACCAATTAGCTCCCAACCATGGACATCATACTGAAGGACACGTAGCAGCGTTTTCATGTTATTGTAGTCTTCCTTCATCAGCACGAAATGGGCGAATGGAAGCGATGGATATTTGTTCTCATTGTGCAACAAAACTGCCTTCAAGCTTTTACTGGAACTATGGATAAATAGTCTCCACTCATTGCTATTAAGGAGAATTCCAATTGCGTCAAAAAGACCACAGACATTGTTACAGAAGGTATGGTTAACCGTCCTGCATGGTAAAGCAGTTTGAAAATACTTCGTGGCGTTTCCTCTGTTGTGTTACATACACGGAGGCATCTAGTAGCTCCCACTGTTTCAACCTAGATGTTAGGAGCTCACCGTTTGATTTCGTGAACCCATTGGTCGATAGCAGGCAATTTTCAGTGATGAGTATTTATTTTTAGGTAAAACATAACCACGCATTCCCGGCTTTGCGTCTGAATGACTTAAGATGAACATCAGAAAGCTGAAGTAATATAAAATGCTTAGGGGTCTCTTGCACAGCTCGTAGGATACATATGGTGCCCATTTCTTGTCAAAATCCCTAACAGCCATTTCAAAATATACCTCGTATGCTTCTCATAACTTTGGATTCTGTTGTAATGTGTGCTTGTTTTTTTCTTCTTGACATATACTTTCAACAAATGTATACTTTCCACTGGTCTGGATGGTCCTTGCAAGCTCTTGATGCCATTTTGAAACAACATAAGAAAAGATTATAATAACTCGATATAATGCTTGCAAAACAAAATTTATGAGATGTTTTAAGATATCATATAGGATTAATACCGACTTCAAGATTTTCCAACTAAACTAGAAGAGACATTTGTAATATATTGTACCTGACATACATCCTGATATTTTCATAAATGCATCCACTTTAATTGTGGTTGTGTGTCAGTTGCAATGTTTATTCGCTTAAAGGAAAATAACACTAGAGCTGGCAACACTGACGTGGCGGAATTTGAAAACGACCACAGCTTCGTCTTGTGACGTATCAACCGTCAACAATTCTTACACCATTTGAACTAAATTAATAATATATTCATTTCCTTACGATACCCCATTAACGTAATACAATATAGATGTATGTATCGCGTTATAGGAAATGTAGGTACACTTTAAGTGCGTACTTACCTCTTAAACACTTGATTTTTGCAGTTAATTAACTCTCCGATGCGACGCACATGCATGTCCACATCAAACAATCTCTGCAGTTTGTCCAGCTTTCACCAGGATATTTGCCTAATTCTCCGGCTAATGTCGAAAATCACTTATATCAAAGTGTAAATTGTGTGTACATATGTACCGTTTTCCAAAGAGTACGGACACAAAACCAAAGTATAGCATGAACAATTGTTATTTCCGTACTCTACTCGGCATTTTCCATTAGGCAATTACCATTAGAACCCAAGGACAAATTACGTGTTACACAGTGTAATGTTTAAATTAAAATGAAAGAGTATTGTTTTTTTTTTTTCAAAGACCACTTTACATTGAGAGTGTACCCTTTGGATGTTATTAAATTTCTGATTATTGTTTATTGTTCAAGTCTTACTTAGTTGTTTTGAAGAGGAAACTTAGAAACTTCCCTAGCCTCAGAAATGCTTCGACTTTTCCCTGTGTAATCTGCATATGCTATAAGAAAAATGCACATGTCGACGGGCTATTAAAATTTCTAGAAATTAGTTATAGTGATTGAGCATTCTATGATGAAGTACTACGTAGTCAAAGCGCAGAAATTGATGAGAAATTAACACTGCTGTAAGAAAGCTTCAGGTTATAGATACCGTTACAGGTTATAGGCAACGTCAGGTTTTTGTTCACTATTAGGTTGTTTGTGAACATTGTTGTTGACAAGAAAATTGTATTATTTCCATTTTTAAGAAATCACTAAAATGTTAAAAGATAAAAAAATGTATAATCGTTTAGTGTTGCTTGGTGTTTTAAAGACTATTTGTAACGTAATATAATAAACATTGTGCAATGAAAGTTATTAAATAATATATTATAAAAATAATAATGCATTATAAACATTGACGATCTGAAAAATGTGTAAATACTTTATGTTCGTCATTGCGCAATGGGTTGATTTTGTAAAGTGTTGACTTAAATGGTTTATGAAATGAAATAAAGCTTTCTTATGTTGTTTATGCGTTAACACCAAATCCAATTCTGTTTTTTTAGATTTCGGCATGTTTTTGGTATAACCATACCTAACATATAACGTTGAAATATGTTCTATTAAAGGAGAGATTATAGCAATATCAGTTTTAGTTTCTCCTGTAAAATTTCAAAATATTGACTTAAGTGGTGTTTGGAAACAAGCTTCTCAAATATATGCCTAAAACTTACAATATTCAGTAGATCAGTTAAATCGTAAAGAGAGTGAAACAATTATTTGACTAATAGCAAAAATACCAGGGGACTTATTCCCATTAAGATACACAACAGAAAAAATAAATAAGTTGTAAAAAGAATATACAAAAAATGTGGCAATCGTTACTTGTTCTGTAATATTGAAAGTATTGTAATTATTCTATGTTTAGTTTGTAAGACCAGAGACACGAGCAACTAATTAGTTAAAGTTATATTTCATTTCAATGTTACCTTTGAATGAGTAATGTTCCAACGAATGTAGTAATATAATTTTCCACGGTAGCTAATTTATCCTTGAAGTATATTAGATGAACAGAGAGAAGACGAGACTCAAGTTTCAGTCTGCAAGATACACTCATCTTCAAACACGTGGATTGGAAGTAACGTTTAGCAAAAAACATCTATTCCAGTTGGTCTTCGAAGTCACTTTTTTGTGGCACAGCGAAATAGAAGAACTATATTAAAAACACACAAATTGTTTTAGAAATGCCAAGTCAAATATCATATTGCAATAAGCAAGCAGATCAGATATCGATGACAAGAGACAGCCAAGCATTGTGTAGTGTTCAGTGGTTAGTGATTGGACAAAATACTTTAATCACGCCTCTCAAGGAAGATATCTGATTGGACAGTATCCAGGAGAATCTTAATACATAGTCCTCTAATTGTACACCATCATCGAGATTGGTACTCCAAGAGAACCATCGACAGTCACTTCGTCAGTCTGCAGACCATCCAGAGATAGACACAAGAAGCTCCAAATATCACAGAAGTCAACTTAATGATAGTGGTAACCAGCCTCATCAAGTATCCAATACTAAAGAAGATCTTGTATTCATCTTGTGACCAGATCGAACTACGCTCACTGTACACAGACATCTATCTAAGAATTTACTCTCTGTATTCCAGTAGGTAAGTTGGAACTCACTCTCTTTCAGCATGATTGTTACTTAAGTTTATATGCATACATTGTTCGTGTTCATATGGATGGAAGATCAAAGAGTTAAATAAAACTTCGAATTGTGCTTTCTGGGATTTATGTATATTATTATTAGTTATATAAATTATTTCATTACACAATCGAATCTGTGGCTCCTTTATCAAGTATCCTGAACAGAAGCCTTAAGTTTTGTTTTTGTTTTACAGCTTATTTATTACCGAGACATATAGTATCGTGGATGGCCTCGTTAGATCCTAATCTAACGCCCTCAATAAAACCATTTCTACGTATTATTAAATAGGACTAACGTTTGGGGTTTCATCTACTGTAGCATGGAGGAGTTCGACTTGGAATTTCTTCTTGAGAACATGTAACGTTCCCAACATCATTTTGTAATGGTAACTCTTGTGTAAAGTTATGATTTTTTGGTGAAATTACCCTAAAACTGTAATTCACTCACGGTAGCTTTTTGAGAATTTTTCCTGCTTTTTTTTTTTCGATTATTTTTGGTGGAGGTAACCCCGTTTGAATTCAAAAACTTTGTCAACATTCAGTTTATTCTAACTCGTTTATTCTTTCCCAAAGTTTGTGTAGAATTCCAGTTTCTTATCTTATTATCGTGAAAATAGGTACAATATTCTCACATTTTGAGCCTACTGGTTCCAGAGAACATATTCTTGAACTCCGCTGTACGGTAAATTGTGTATATCTAGCATGTATACTGGTGCATTTGTAACCAACTGTAGACACAAGAGCGGAAGATAAACTACAAGACCCTCTTTCATCAATCCAATTAGGTGTGCAAGCAATCAATCTCCGTTTGCGTTCACAACCTTATTCAATAAGATCTGTGCCGTATATGACACATGAGAGATCACCTCCAAATCGTGGTCCTTGTAGGCAACTATTTCCCAGACAACCGCAAGATAATTCATATTTGTGTTCTTAATTCCCGAATTCACGAAATAAGAATTTACGAAACAATACTAAGAAACCAAGAAACCTGAAGTTGAGACTAAAACTCAACCAGACTCGGACACAAGTACTGAGAATTTAGATTGTAATTCCCTCATGCGCCACGAAACGCATGTAAAAATACCGATTATGACAATTACCCGATTGTGACGACTTGCCGACTTTGACGATTTCATTTAAAAAGTTATTCTTTTTACTTCATTTTTGTGTACGGATAGTTCAGTTTTGCACCGTTTCATTTTTTCACGTAAGTCATTTTTTTTACAGTGGACAAAATTTATCATGTCCCAAAACTTATTCACTCAATCGTTATTCTAGAGAATTATTTTTTCTTCAAAATTAACCACATTTCCCCAAATCACCCTTTTCCCCACATACCTTTCTTTAATTTTCTAGCACCGAGTCTTTTTAATGAAAATATTTTCACGTTTTTGTCTTAGAGACAGTTAAAATTTAATTTTTCGAATAAGGATACATCAGTATTTGAATAATTCTAAGGATTTTGATGGATAATAACGATAGCTCTTGAAAGGTACATCCAATGCAGAGTATGAAGTTATCCTTACAACCTTTCCGTATGTCTCATTAAATGACCAATGAGGAGTTCAGTTAGTCATATCTTTTCTTTCCATTATTAGAAATACAATTTATTTGCTTTTAATTTTCCAAAATTTCAAACACAAGTCAATAAATTTAAATTTCAGTGTTTCTTTTTAACTCCGAGTATTTTCTAAACAGTTCAAATTTGTAGTTTCATACATTTCCGGAACAATAATTTCATTTTTAAGTCCAGAAAACACAAATTTCATCAACAGGACTATTTTCAGTTTTGATCACTAACTTGATACAGTGAAATATTAGCGTGTTAAGCCACGTTTGCGAGAACAGTTTGATTGTTTTGGTCGTATTTGCAGAGCAAATCATAATGATACCGGAATTCTGTGACATGGAAAAACGCTTTGTTGTTTTGCTAGATCTTGTTTTAAGTTCATAAATTCGTTCCTTTTCATTCATTTTAACGACAATTTTTAGGCAAATCATTTAGCAGTAATTTCAGTGCATGAAATTCGTATATTAAACATCAGTTCGATATTGCCAAAGTAATACTAACGAAACTCGAATTTGCCAGTTTTTCAGTACTGAAACGTTGAGAATAATTACTATTTCGATAAATGCGAGCGCAAATTTTATTCATAAACAGTAATCTTTCATATTTATTATATTTTTTTTTCCCACGAGTGATTTTCCAACCAAGATTAAGTTGTGGGAAAGCATTCTTTGCTTTGTGAATTTTTAAGCCATAAAAACTTAGTAGCACGCATGTATTTGGTAAAGTCCCTTATTTTCCTATTTTTTAAAAATACTATTTTAAAATGTAAAAATCAACAAAGATTCTTTCTTTTTCTCTATTTCTTCCAGTTAAAAATCACCCCTAATTCTTTCTAGTTACAATTAGTAGTATTAAACCCGGAAAATTTACTTCAAGTCCCATTAATTCAATTTATTCAAAATTATTGTAAGTTCGAGATGAGTGAAAATATCCTGTATTTTTCGGTCAAGTGACGCACATGAGTGAAAATATGGTGTAGTGGCCACCCAAGTCGCTTGTTGATATCTCAGGGTTGTTAGCACATTGTATACTCATCTAACAATCAATGTCCTAATCATTTTCCTAATTTTACTTCTTCTAGTGAATGAGAGAGTATATTGTTTTGATAATTTTCTTAAGTTTCCAGAAGCATAATACTAAGCAAAGCGATGCAGTCTTTTCATAAGCAAAGAATTAGATGTAAAGCGTGTTAGTACCTTTCTTTTTGTTATGTAAGCTGAGAGAAATCTTAGAGTCTTGTACTATGATGATGGGCAAAAATTAGTTGTTTTTTTTTCTCTAAAAATGTAATTTGCAAAAAAGAATTCGTGATTATTAATTAGCCGATATGTAAAGTTCAAATATTAACATTTATTATTCTCTTTTAGTGTAAAATTAAAATCCTTTTTTCCCCAATTTTTCGCCTCTAACGCCACTTTTTGTGAGTCCTTTTCACGTAATTCTGGTTAAATTTCTAAATTTACTTTTCTATTTTCTAAGAACTGAGTTATTGATCACGTATTTTGGAAGAATCATAAATTTTGATGGGTATAACAAATATTTTTGTTAAGCACCAACGCAAAGTTAGGAATATAGGTCTGGCAATACATCGCTTTTTCTCATTAATTTTAGGTGAGGATTTCAATTTGCCAAGTTTTTTACTCGATCATTTCTTCTACTTTCAATTTCATTCTTCGTGTCCTTCTTGCCAGTTTTCTTCATTTCACCATTAAATTTTCAGTGTGCCTACTACTACATTTTTTAAAAAATATTCTAATAGTCGACGGTGTACAAGTTGAATATTTGGATTTTGCATAAGCAAATTATTAGTGACTGTTTACAGCCGAGACAAAATTAGAACGCCATACTTAAATAAATATAATTTATTTTTGATTTCTGTTGATTTTTTTTTCAATCTTCGTCTCTATTATATTAATTTTCTACTCATGACCGTTGTAAAGGCAAATCTACATTAAATAATCCGTATAACAAGAACCAATATATAAAAATCGTATTCCCGATTTTGACCACGTTTCATGGATACCATTAGGACCATGCATTTTCTTAGTACCAGATCATGACGTTTAGACAGGGTTCTTGGCTAGCATTTATGCACGAAGTATAAATTAGCATCGGCGTGTTTATAAGAATACATTTCTATAACAGCTCATTTAGAATTTAGGTTTGCGTACCAGGAGAATCGCAAGATTGATCGATCTCAAAATTGTATAATAATAATAAATCATTTCCTTAAATTAACAAAGTTTTAGCAGTAAATCCTAGGTATGCTAAATGAAGATGATATTACGTTTATTGATGATGATGATATTGATCGGAAATTAAATATAGCGTATATTGAAAAGTGAGAATTAAAAGCAGCTTATTTGTAGTTCTCGATCCGCACATTGGGTATCGAAATATTTTCCACAAAAATAAATCGTAACTTTAGCCCGGTAATCGCTATAGCAGCATATAAATCCTTCCTTGACCTCAGTGGACGAAATATCTGTCTTGAATTGAGACATATGGAAATTATCCAGCAATTTGAGACACGTAGAGAAAGAAGGTATGATTTTAGACAAAGGATTCATATCGGAGACTGATGAAAAGTGTTTTAGTTTAGTTATGCACAAACAGAAGTACGGTCGAAAACTTCCCGGGTAACTTACGTAATTGAGCGGCGCAGTAAATACATTACCCTTGAGCACAGCATATATTTGTGGAAGGTGGCTTCAGTTAAATGAATATAATATTTATGAATATTATACCGGTAAATATAATGAACGTGAAATATTTATAAAATCTCTTGCTCATATCAATAGCTATCTCAATTTTAGGCTTTAGGCAACCGTGGCTCAGATCTGGGTCGGGAGGAGGAGATGATGTCGGAAGGTAGTTGGGCAATGCCTATTTTAGAGGTACCATCCCGGCATTTTCTTCGTGTGACTGAGAAAAGGACTGAGCTTGCTGATGAACGTGCTCGCCGGAACTCCCTCAGAGTAACAGCGCCTTACACTGACGAGCTTGTTCTTCGAGGAAGCTCTTCAGCAAACTCAACAGTGTAATAGCAAAAACATGTCAAGCTTGCTCAAGAGCAGGCTCGTCGAGGAAACTGATCTGAAATATCGATAGTGTATTGACGCGAAGTATACTCGAACTTCGTCGACAGCAAGCTCGTCGAGCAAACTCATTAGCAAGCTGATCAGCAAGTTTAATAGAGCCCTTACAGTGGCGTTTATAAATAGATCTAAGCCTACTGAATAAGAATGTAGCCAAGAACTATATTCTTACTGAAGTATTACATAGTGAAACTGAAGATATTGATTCTAAAGAGATTTACAATAAATTCTAGGCATTCATTAGGTCTCACACTACTGTGAGCTCCTTATACCTTGTAAACATTTAATATATAATAATAATACAACGTTGTGGTATTAACCTGTGGTGTGTTTCTGCCCTGCTGCACCCTGGCAGCACGAAGGCACCATTTTGAATCTTGAATATATAATTATATCTAGAGGAAACTTTTGACAGAGCAGGACGTAGCAGAGCTGAAATGGGACACTGGGTCTAATTTCGGACCGCCTCTGAGCTTAGGACCCGGTCTGACCCGTTGGACCGATTTCGATCCGGTAAGACTGAACACAAGGCATAATTCTTAATTTTCTCGTTTCGTTTGAACAGTGTTACTTTCAGAATTGACCGGGACCCGAACTGTTAACTCAACAGCATGAAAAATACGCCGTCAAAAATTTCCAGTTCATTAAGCTCCAAGACCGGATCATTCGTGTCAGGTTTCGGACCGGGCCTCCGGGTCACCTATGATCGGATCAGACCGGGCCACCATGCAAAAGTGGCAAGGTTTCTGCTCTGGGAGTACCGCCAATCACTGTTTCTGTAACAGTGCACCAATGATAGTACCAGTAACTATTAATAATTGTTAAGGTTTTCGGAATAAAGGCGTATAGAAATGTTAAACAAATTTCAATGATAAAATAACGACTTTTTTTATAATGGTACCGTTCATGTCATGTACTTCTAAACACTGTTCGTCTTAGAATTATTGGTGCAATTTACAAGGCCAGGACCTCCAGACGCAAACCACAAGAACACCTTGGGTCGGCTCCGACTGAACCACCGAGGCTCCCATATCATTAGGATATAAAAAGTAAAGAAGTTGTATGAGGGCATTATTACAACAGCTTAATATCCTGTAAATGATTAAAAAAAAAAAAAAAAAAACTCCCATCCTAGTTAATGCACGGAAACCTTTCCACTAGTTTAGTCTGATTTTAACACTACCAAATTCTCGACAAAGCACTTCGAGTAATGCTCAAGAAACTTAAATTTAAACCTTTTTTAGCTTCCTGCGCTTTCTTCAATAATGTGGCAATTGCGGAATACCATTACATGGCAAATCATGATTGGTTGTATTCCTCATAGGATACCTATGTTTCGTTATTGTCTTTATCCTTATGAAAATATCTTTTTTAAGGCAAATATCTCAAGTGCACTACGTGTAATCAATGGTTGCATGCGTAGTCAGTGATGAAAAACCTGACAATTGCCTAGTTTAAACAATTTCCTGTACTCTGACTCAGCTTTTTTTCAACGTTCTTTATGCCGCGACCCCCTTTTACTATGTCTTCTGGGCGGTGATTCCGCAGAGCACTTGTTCTTGTTTTTAATAAGCTGTTTCGTTTTACTTTTCAGAAGACTATTTATACACACACACATAGATCCATGGCGACCATCTTGAATACAAATTGAGATCCCCTGGGGTTCGCGACGCCCATGTTAAACCATGATCTAACTAGTAAGGTTGGATTTTAATTGTCTGAAGTTAGTGTCTAAATTATTCTATAGTTCTGCTGTGCTGATGTCAACTCTATCAACTATCCATTTTGTTTATTTTTCTAATAACAGGGATTAAAAGTATGCTGAAAAAAACATGGCGGTGCTTAAAATGCGCGACGATGCGATTCCCTTGCATTCTCCTTCCCTTCCGGAACTGGGAAACAAAACCCACACGAACTGCTCGTTGTCCAGGGCTACCACGTGTCTCGATGGAAGCAAGTTACGCGAAGAAATGAAACGTTGTCTGTATAAGAAAGAAAAAAAACTACCCAGAGTTATACAGGTGCGCTTTCAGTGCACTCAAGCGACAAATCATTGAACTAAAAATATATGAAATCTCGCATTTTACGATCATTATTGGCACCAAAGTGGAAAAAATCTTATTTTTTTCTTGCTTTAAGCAGGGATTATTTTTTTTGCAAAAAGATGCAGTAGGTAACAAGTACCAAGAGACATATATTGGAAAATTCGTAAATTGTTAGGCCGCGAAAGGAAAGAGCAATACACGGAAAACAAAGTTGCATCCATATACGGAATCCGTAAGCACACGATAGCAACTTCAACTGAATCTTGCAAATGTATGGCACCGACTGTATACCCCTCCTCGTGAGAGACATTTGGAAACCTGAAAAGTTTTAGAATGTCCTTGTTTTAAATTTCAAATTGTATTTTGTATTATAGTAGAATTCGTTTATATATTTAGTACTTTTGAGATATTTGAGCTCTTTAAAATTGCACTTAGAGAATCACTTCATCATTTCATTCACTAACGCAAGGAAAATTCACTGACGTTATCTTATGGGGTTTGATTGGGGGATATTAAAGATGTCTTCAGTGATAGTTGGACTGCTGCTTCTTGCTGCTCAAGTTAACTGTGACTTGAAATGAAAAAGAAAAACATGCTGCTAGAGTTAGCTGCAACTTCAAATAGAATGGTTTGCTGCTTTTTGCTGATTATAAAAATGGCTGTTGTAGAAGTATAATGCCTATTTCTACCTGTAAAAGACTTGTGTTGAATCAGCGCCCGTATTAAGGTTTTAATCTCCTAGTTTTTAACTGCGACTCTATGACCTAGGGCAATTATGCATGATAGTCATAGCGTAATTTGAACAACGAAATTTCACGCAGCTTTTTTCCCCTGTACCGTCAAAGAGTGTCTAACTTGACTTTCTGGTAACTGTTATGCTTTTGTGTATTGTATGTACAGTATCAGTGTTAGTATATGTATGGATGCTTATATGTTTTTTCACTTTGTTATTGTTTTCCAACTGATTCCATTACTGTAAATTTGCATATGTTCGCCATTTTTTTACCTTTTATACTCAATTGACTTTGTAATTTTTTGTTTTTTATTTTTGTCTATGTATATACAGGGGTTGGACAAAAAATCTAAAACGTTTGAAAAAGTGTGAAAATCATACCTAGTATGGTGTGGGGCCTCCTTTCGTGTCCAAAACAGCTTGGATCCGACGTGGAATGGACGTATACAGCTCCTGAATCGTGGTGTGTGGAATGTTGTACCATTCTTCCTCCAAAACATGCTCCAGTTCCTTAAGGGATGATGGTGGAGGGTAATGAGACCGAACACGCCTTTCTAACACAGAAAACAATGGCTCAATGATGTTCAGATCTGGTGATTGTGGGACCCAGGGGAGGTGTGATAGCTCATGGTCATGCTCCTCAAACGATGATTGCACCGTTTTTCCAGTGTGACAGGGTGCCAAATCATCTTGGTAGATGCCATCACCATCCGGGAACAATGTGTGGGACATGGGTAGAACCTGGTCCCACAAAATGGCCTCATACGCCTTAGCATTCATCATTCCATGCAGGACTATGATGGGACCTGAAAACCACGATATCACTGCCCATACTGTAACAGAACCACCCCCATGCTTTATAGTTGGGCGCAGACAGTCTGCACCATAGGCCTGCGACGGGGTTCTCCATACGTAAACACGACCCGTTGTTGGAAACAAGGTGTAGGTCGATTCATCGGAATACATTACGTGTTTCCACTGATCAAGCGTCCACTCCTTATGGTCCTTGTACCAGTTGATACTCAGCTTCGCATTTACTGCTGTGACCAGAGGTTTGGCGATCGGGGCCCTGCCATGAATTTTCATTTTATGAAGTTCCCGTCGCACTGTTTTTGATGAAACCGGGTTCTGTAGGCCAGAATTGAGTTGAGACGTAATTTTCATTGCAGTGGTCTGCTTTTTAGCTGCTACAATCCGTTTTAATGCCCCCCTGTCCCTATCGGACAGGATTGTCTTTCGACCACTGTTGTGCTTTGCAGACGTTGTTTGCCCATGCATTGTGTATGCCCTCGTGACATTGGACACGGTGCCTGTCGATACCCCCACAATGGTCGCCACTGTTGTCGCTGAAGCTCCAAACAGACGGGCACCAACGATCATGCCTCTTTGGAAGTCTTCCAGGTCACCCATTTTACCGCACCACTTGCACACCACGATATTCACAGGTGAACTGGGTACTGCTGACGGAAGAGGAAGGTCCACATGACACATTGAAAACAAAACACGATCGGCAACCGCAACACGTGGTGTACAGTGGCGGGCCACACTTACGTGTCCTGTATGACGTGTTTTTAGATTTTTGTCCAACCCCTATATATATATATATATATATATATATATATATATATATATATATA
>JAGDQP010027027.1:0-12761 GCA_022664845.1 Lepisma saccharinum
GTTATGTGGAGTGAGTGTGACGGCAGTGGCTAGTGTGTTAGGTGTGTCGCCAGGGACAGTGTCGAAGGTGATGACGGCCTACACAACACACGGGAAAACCACATCGGGGAAGCGGAACAGTGGGCGGAAGAAAAGCATCAGTGACAGGGCACGCCGGGTATTAAAGCGCATTGTCACGCGGAACCGTCGTGCCACTGCGGCGCAAGTGACGGAGGAACTCAATCAGCACCTCCCCCAACCTGTTTCGACAATCACAGTCCGCCGCGAATTACATGACATGAACTTACGGGGTCGTGTTGCACGGGCCAAACCTCTCATCAGGGACCAGAACGCTTTAGCACGCCGCAAATGGTGCCGTGACCATGCAACTTGGACCGTTGACGACTGGAAACGTGTGGTATGGTCGGATGAGTCACCATTCACCCTATTCCAAACCACGGGCCGTGTTTATGTGTGGAGAACGCCCAAAGAAGCGTATGATCTGCAGTGTCTCCGCCCAACTGTGAAACATGGCGGCGGCACGGTGATGCTGTGGGCCGCAATATCATGGTTTTCATTGGGTCCTATGGTCACACTTCGCGGACGCATCACTGCCAACGATTATGTCGCAATTTTAGGAGACCACTTGCATCCTATGGTCCGGATGTTGTTCCCGGACAATGACGCCATATTCCAGGATGATAATGTACCCATTCACACAGCTGGAGTTGTTGCAGCGTGGTTTGAGGAACATCGGGATGAAGTTCAACACCTCCCCTGGCCCGCCCAATCCCCAGATCTCAACATAATTGAACATCTGTGGTCCATCTTGGAAACACGACTCCGGTGACGATTTCCACCTCCATCCTCTCTCACAGAACTGGCCGATGCCCTGCACGAGGAATGGTGTAATATTCCACTTGCTACCATTCACGACCTCTATGCCTCCATCCCACATCGCATCAAGGCTGTTCTGAAGGCGAAAGGTGGCCCGACACCATATTAATCTGGTAAGTTGCACTTTCGTTCAGGTGTTTCCATTATTCTGATAAGCATCTGTATATATATAAGTGTTCAATATGCTTTTGTTTGGAATGTATGTGCCAAATTTCATGATGGTATTTCAATGGGATCATGTTGAAAAAACAACGGTTTTCTAACAGAAGTACCCTGCCACTTATGCAATATGCCTAACGTCTATAATTAGCTTAAACGGCAGTACGGATAATGGCTTTTATCAAAGTAAATTTAATCGGTTAAAATGTGACATACATTATCTTCATTCCAGTTCTATTGTAGAACAAACCGTAGCTCAGTGGTAAAGCATTAGCGTAACCTTCGGGATGTCGTGGATTCGATCCCAGCGGCCGACCATCCTGACAGGTTTTTCGTCAGTCAAACCAGGCCAGTACCAAGATGGCACCTTCAACATAGGTCTCGGCCGACACTTTCCCGAATCCTCTCCCCTACCCCGGCCTGAGCCTTAGATGCCTAAACGCCATAAATAGAATTCAAATTAAAAAATACTGTTAGAACAAAACTGGTAAAAAGTAGTCAGTCCAGCCTGATCGCTGTATTTTAAAAAAAGGCAGTAAGTATTATTAGTTTGAAATTACTTTGTTACAGGCTAATACTCTACCACTTTATTATTATAATATAGTATTAAATGTGGTAGGTTTATTAGCCTGTAACTAACTAATTTCAAACTAATAGGTCTTACTGCCTTTTTAAAAAAAGAGATCAGGCTGGACTGACTACTTTATACTAGTTTTGTTCTACAACATTTTTTAATTCGAATTCTATTTATGGCTTTTAGGCATCTGAAGGTGCAGTTTCGTTCCTGCGGTGGTTGCATGCTATGATCGCAAGCACACGTTGAAGGGAAATCAGTGTGGTTTGTGCGTTGGACGGATGCTGTCGCATGCAAGTCTTGTAATGACTCCTCAGAGACCAGTTAAGCTTCAGCAGTCGCATGCGTTGCAGAGTATTCTGCAGTTTACATTCGTGTTTTCTTTGAATTTTTAAATCTGAATTTATTTTAAGGCCTTTAGGCAACTATGGCTCAGGCCGTATGGATGATGATGGGATGAATTGGTGGAATGAAGTAAGTGGGAGGAAACGGGAGCACCCCGAGAAAACCCACGCACACGGTGTTTATCCACCACAAAGCCCACATGGAATGAGAAGGGGATCGATCCGACGACCCCTAGCACCAGAGTTGAGCGCTCTATCAACTGAGCCACCGTGGTCCCTCTAGTTTTCTTTGAATTTGGAACTATTTTGTGCCAAATATGAACTTCAGCAGAGAAGAGGATTCAAAGCTAACGTCAAGAATTGGACGAGAATATTATGAAATTGTTGGTAAAATTACAAAGAAAGAGAATACATGCAATGTAATGGACATGTCGGGGACTGTGAGAATACATGCAATGTAATGGACATGTCGGGGACTGTAATGAATATTTTGATCGATGATGAGTATAATAATCATAATAACTTTGTTATATATTATTATAAGCAGTTAAATTCAATTGGAGCGCGTTTACATGATCTAAAACTTGCTTTCAGCTATTTTGGAGTATGCTATAATATTAATAAATTTGGTGCTCAATAGATGGCAGTAGAGTATTGCAGGCAGTTTGAACTAACATTAATGTTTTATATTGAACGAAAATTGAGTTTAATTTAAAATGTTGCTTATATTATTATTATTATAGTTGTTTGTAACCATGACTAAAATTGTTACTGTAAGAAATATTGCTTACAGATGGATCTAAAACTTGTAATGCACGAAACGTAAATCATATAAAACTATAGAGTATAGTGAGGCGTCGCACACGCACTAAATGCATAAACGAAACTACCCCACTAAATGCTTTCGTCGCACGCATTCGCTGCATGCGGTCATCGCAAAAATGAAACTGCACCTTATGGCTCAGGCCGGGATAGGCGAAGAGGATTCGGGAAGGTGTCGGCCGGGACCCATGTTGAAGGTGTCATCTCGGCATTTGCCTGACGAAAAATCCTGAAAAAATCTCACGCAAGATCATCGAACCCATGACCTCCTGAATGTTACGCCAATGCTCTACCACTGAGCTACGGCGGCTTGGTTAGTTCTCTACAATAGAACTGAAATGAAGATACTGTAAGTCACATTATACCCAATTAAATTTACTTTGCTAAAAGCCATTATCCGTACTGCCGTTTAAGCTAATTATAGACTTTATGCATATTGCATAAGTGGCAGGGTACTTCGGTTAGAAAACATTTTTTTTTCAACATGATCTCATTGAACATTATGAAATTTGGCACATGCATTCTAAACAAAAGCACACTGAACATATTGTGAACGCCTCAAAACCGTTTTATAGTATAAATACATTTTTTATTAAAATAGTACAAAACAAAACTATTGTTATATCATGTATTTATAAAAAATATAAATAAATAAAAATTAAAGGTATAGTAAAAAAAAAAAAACATTAAGCGACGGTTGTGTGTGTTAACGAATGGGTATTAAAAAATTAAACAACACTTAATTAAATGTAATAACCAAAAAGCACTTGCACTTAAAACCCAAAATTAAATAACGCAGAAAGTTAAACACTTAAAAAAATACAACGAAACCGTACAAAAAATTATTTAAAAAAAATAGATTTAGAGTTATTTAAAAAACAAATTTTGTTATTTTTTTAAAAAATATAACGATTGGTCTAATAAAGTCACGTAATACAACAAATTAAAGCTCTTGAAGTTCTGAAACGAATGATGCAAAAAGTATGAGCTGTCTAGGATAAATAGTTTTTGAGTCGGGCTTTTAAAAGTTCCAAAACGCGTAAAAAATCAGTCGATTTTTTTATTTTTAACAATTTGTAACTCAAAAACCAAAAGTGACAAAAACATGAAATTTTGTATTTTTGATCACATTGATGCATAGAACATAATTACTAAATATCACACATTTTGTAAAACCTAAGGTTTTTTTGTTGTTGTTGATTTGATATGGAATGACCCTCTCCTACCTCCGGGAGAGGCCTCATCCAGTAGAGGATTGAATATGGCTGTGAATTATTATTATTTTCATTAAATAGTATATATTTGCACCATTTCACTTATTTCTGCATACTAAACCCAGCTAATTTTCAATTATTTCCTGCTGAGAAACTTCAAGGTCTCCCTCCCTCTCTCTTTTTTGGTTAACTAGGAGAAAGATTTTATTTAAATAATCAAAGAGTCCACAGTTCAAGAGTTTTTTGTGTATTGAAGGATAATTCTTTAAAAGTTTTGCCCATATTATTGATACCATAATTCATTCGTTTTATATACAGAATTCTAGTCCTGTAATTCTTTCAGTGGCTTAGAAGAAATTTTTTATAGGTAAAATCTTACATGCCTGTTGTTACTGTATAAAAGGAAAAGTTGTACATTTCAACAGGCCATAGTTCAAAACACTTTTTAATTTTAAAAAGTATATTTCTTTATGTTCTTTATAATGTAAAATCTACTTTTTATGTTTTGTACTTGCAACTGAATTTTATTTTCCATACATCTTGCGTAAAAATTTGCTGGAAGGATTGAAATGCCATAAGTTATATCTTTTTGATAAGGAGGTAAGAAGCTCTGATTAAAAATGGTGTTAATATTTTGTACTTTATTTCAGAATAATGACAGTAAGAAGGCTGTTTTTAGTAAACAATGCTTCAATTATTCCTTTTACCCTCAGTGTGCTGGATGACTTAGAGTATATTTTATGCTTTTGGTGCCATTTGTAAAGTCTTCAATCTTTCCAATACGGCAATATGTCACGTCATATGCAGGTGCGGCAATTTCTTAGAAGAGTAATTACCATCAAATCTTCTCAATGTTCTACTGAGTCATTTCTAAATCATTCCAGAAATCTGAACATTGAGCAAGAAAGTGAAAGGAGTCCTTCAAGTTCTGTAGATAAAACTGTAATATCAGGATGATAAGTTATCAGCTTTACATGTTCCAGCGACTTCTGCTTCCAGTGTGCTCGTGTGTAAAGTATCTGGGCTTAGAGTTGTAAGAACGTCGCAAAATTCATGTTCACAACTTGATTAAACATTCCCCCTGATGTTTCCTAACAGTGTCATAGCTACGAAGTTTCAATCAGGCACAACTGTGTTCTTGTGTTAAAAATCATGGACTTGATCCATGTTTTAATCATGAACTTAATAAAAGACAGAACAGTTCACTGTCAACATTTGTTGTTTGTTTTGATGATCTTTTAAACAAAGTTATGCAAAAAACTTGTGCATTAGATACGTTGGCAAACACACAGAGGTCAAAAATAGTATTGCAATAGATTATTTTTAAAGCTACTTCTGATTACATTTTAGAGGCTTTCAACAGATGAATAAATTCTGTTTCACCTAATAATGTTTTACAGGTATCTATGGATGGACTAAACGTTAACTTAAATTTTTGGAAGAAAGTTGCAGATGAAATGGTCACTAATGGAGTCATCATAACTGGAATGCAAGAAACTGGTTGGGATCTACATTCATTTCTCAGGGATTTGTATTACATATTCAATGATGCTACACCTACACGAGGAGGGTACACTTCTATTACAGGAAGTACATCTTTTCCACTTGAATATTACACAACCACATAACTTGAAAATACTGAATGTATAGATAGAGCAATGAAGACTTTAGAAAGTGTAAAGAAATGCTAATAAAATAAATCCTGTCTATTCTAGGCCTTAAAAATCTGTTCAGCAAAATACTGACGATCCTTTTACAAATGTAACCTTTCAATTTTTTGAAATCTTGGCTTCCCAGCCATTGTTGAAGAAGTTTCATACGTCATCCCCTCTTTCACCATACCTGTATGGACATCTACGTTACTTCTTAAGATCTTAATGACTCCACCCATCGCGATAAATATTTTATCAGCGTCAGACATTGTTAACAAGTTATCTGCTATAATCTACATTATCCTGAAAACTTGCTTGAACTGCTGACTCTAGTGAAGTTGAAATTTTATAGTTCCGAACGAATGTCAAATGTTCCTGATGAAAACTACTGAAAACTTAAAAGAGCTCAGCCCTTTGAAGTAAGAGAACTGTCATGCTTAGACCCTATTTAGTCAATCTCAGTAGGAAAATCCCGAGCGAGTTGTTCGTTAGGAACATTTAACACAAAAAACAGGTTAAGTGAAACTCTAGCTGAGAAAGTTGCCTAAAGGCCTTAAAAATTAAATTCAAAATCAACATCTTAAGATGATTATGGCTACCTTCACTGGCTACAAACTATGTTTACGCAAATATAATACCTGAAAATCATCTTCTCTTTGGTCCTGCTCCTCCTTTAATTTCTTCTTTTTCTTTTTCTTTTTACTCTTCTTATCATCTACAAGGTTCTTCAAGTTGAAATGACTCTTGTTATCATCATCATCATCATCGTTCATTAACAGAAGTTGTAATTCTGCCTGTATTAATAAAAAATACATAAATTTGAAATAAAACCCCTTTAACAGACCTTCTAAAATTAAGTACAGTCTATCATCGCTATTTGGTGTTCGCGGCTTCAATATGAATAAAATATTACGAAAATCGATAGCTGCCTTTCTAACATGTTACAGCATTCGTACAAGCGAATCGCCCGAAGGAATAAAACATGCACATTTTAATTCCTATTTGTATAAGTCTCATTATTAGCCCTCTACTATTCACTTGCAAAATTTTGGATCCTTGTTGCCAGTGCGTTGTTCTAAAGTGAAAGGGACGCATCTGCCCTTTCACCCTTTTTTTCTCGCAGAAATATGAAAATCAAGTGTCCCATTATTTAACGTCTAGTAATGTGCAAAGAGTAAGTTTTGTTCCTTATGACTGTATACAGTTCTGAAGTGTTTCAATTTTTAGAATGTTAAATTTAAAGGGGTGGGGCTGAATTCTCTATTTCCCCAAAAATAAAAACCGTGCTAAAAGAAACAAAACGTTTTGACACCATTCCCGACATTGAGAGGGCCACTACGGAGCAGCTGAAGGCTCTTCCGGAAGAAGCCTTCCAGAAATGCTTCCAATCATGGAATCAACGTTGGGATAAGTCCATCTCTAGCTAGCTAACATTACTGCGCACAAGTATACTAAATGGTACCGACAATTAAGTATCTTAAAAGCATTATTTATTACATCACAAGGAAATTTATAATATACCTGCTTCTGCTTGTTTTCTTCGTCTTCCGAGTCCGTTCTCTTCTTATGTTCCTTTTTCTTCGAGTTTTTACTTGGAGGGAAGTCGTTCATTTCCTCTTGAAAATATGGGTCATTTAGATCAACATCGGATGGAAGCTCATCATCGCTGTAAGCATCACTCTCTGCTGCATCCTCCTAAAATACCAGTATTATGTTGAAATATTTTTAACAGCTAAAAACCAAATATAAACAGCTATACAGTAACATTAAACTTCTATACGTTTGTATTGCTGAAATATGCAATAGGAATAACAAAATCGTTCCATGAAGTACAACTGCACATACTATACTATTTACCGATCCAGTATACCTACTAGTTTCAAAAAATTGTAATTTAAATTTAAAACTATCAAGAAAATACAAATAATAAAATCCGTTTTAACTGGTTTCATACAATTCGCGGAAATTATTGTTACTTCCACTGTATTTTTCAATACATATGTGTATGTTCCTAACAACTGTCATTATTGTTACTTTTCATATTATAAACTGAAGGAATTGTCTATTCATACTATTATTAACAACAACAAAGGACAAGACTCCTACTTCGGAATGAAGAAAGAAAAGAAGTGTGATCATGTTTCGTAAGTTCTCTCCTCAATATAACCCTTACACTAAAAAGACTCTTGGAGAATGTTCATACTTCAATGTCAGTAAGACTCCAGTAATCTTAATAAAAACACTAATAATTTCCGAATATTCGTCCTAATTTAGCGAAGGACACTAACAATATTAAACGCGTAAAAGGGAAAACAAAAAAGTGAAAGAAGACAAATACATAGAAAAGAATAATATGAATGTCCTCGTAATCTGAATATCATTGCGCAGGGAATAATGAAGCAGATACATAATTTGAAATGTCACTCTCGTTGTTTAATGTCAGGTGGAGTTAAATGTGAATATATATATATATATTTTTGTCATATGTAAATATGTATTATAAGATTCAAAGATAAATTCAAAAATACCTGAAGAATCTAAGTTTTCAATGAATGAACCAATGAGTTTTCAATATTATTGTTGGGACGGTTAGAATGTGTGTAAGGCATTTCTGTTGAGCTTCTATGTAGACCACAGTTTGGAATGTTATTTCTAGAGACTGTCATATCCAGAAAACGGATAATTCATCTTTTTTTTTCCTAACTGTAAATTTTAATTAGATTGAAGTGTATAATGATCTTTACAAATTTCATCTAATTATACAGGGTGAACAAAAATTCATTGTCAAAACTCTAGGAACGGAAGGTTCTCATCAAAATAAGGAAAAAATGTGTATTTGTAATTTGTCGAATTCCTCTTAGTTTCGGAGCTACAGGCTGCCGAAAGCGTGGGAAAATGAAATTTAGATCTTTATATTTCCAATACCATTAACAGTAGAACTCCGAAAAGCTTCCAACCTGCTCTATCCAAAAATGCATACTTCGAAATTGTGCGATGGCTGCGCAAGGGATTTCCCAAAGGAACTAGGGGATTCCCAGAAATTCTCTGAAGTAAAGGTAGGCCGAAATGTGCATAAATTTGACGACTTTCCAGCAGGTAACAATAATTCGTTTGCGCCAAGTCGATATCTCAAACAGATTCCATTTCCCGAGTGATTTTTGTAAAAGATGATTAGTTGTATAGCCAGAGCTATTCTCCGAACTGCAATACATTCAACGAACTATTGATTTATTTGTTAAATTTGAAAGCACAAACCAAAAACTTAATGGTAGCGAGATGGTGTGTAGTCTGTACGTTTATTTTGTGTGTGTGTATATATATATATATATATAGAAATCAATGCAACCAAGCATCTTTTACAAAAATCACTCGGGAAATTGAATCTGTTTGAGATATCGACTTGGCGCAAACGAATTACTGTTAACTGCTGGAAAGTTGTCAAAATCATGCACATTTCGGCCTACCGTACCTTTACTTCCGAGAATTTCTGGGAATACCCTGCGCAGCCATCGCACAATTTCGAAATATACATTTTTCGATAGAGCAGGTTCGAAGTCTTTGGGTGTACCTTGTCATTGCAGTTCTACTGTTAATGGTATTGGAAATACAAAGCTCTAAATTTCGTTTTCCCACGCTTTCTGCAGCCTGTAGCTCCGAAACTAACAATAAGCGGAATTCGACAAATTACAGACACATTTTTTCCTTATTTTGATGAGAACTTTCCGTTCCTAGAGTTTTGACAATGAATTTTTGTCCACCCTTATATCAAAAGTAATTTCGGTTTAAACTCATTGTTATTACGTACGGAGAACCAATAATTCAAGTGAAACTCGCTTTGTACTAGTATAGCCCCCTTGAACGCTGAACTTCAAAAGCGCAAAATTTTTAGCTCCCGGACCTCAGAGCGTTTTAAAGTGCCGACAAAGGTTTCTTTTATGTGATATGTGTATGCTGATAGTAAACCACATTACGTTTTCTACGTTGTTATGTGCATGATAATATAACGTACATGTAAGAAAATACATAAAATGTCTTAAAAATTGTTCGTGTTAGAATTCCTACACTTAAACACACTCCGTAAGCTGAATGCGAGTCTCTCTGTGTTTAGATAAAAGAACATTTTATTTATTTTCTTACATTTACATCCATTAACATGTATATAACAACATAGAAAACTTGATACATTATTAACATATACATATCACACTAAAACAAACCTTTGTCGACACTTGAAAACGCTCCCCAGGTCCAGGAACAGAAAGCCTTGCGTTTTTGAAGATCAACGTTCAAGAGGGCTATAGTGCAATGTGTTTAAGTCATTTAAGTTTAGATTGATTGATTGAATCTAACCTTGTCCACTTGATGTTTCTTTGCTTCTTTCTTTTGTTTTCGTCTTTCCTTTTTCTTTTCCAACAGTTGCTCGAAAGGAGTGAGAGTCTGGTTCTCCTGAATCTTCTTCTTCACTAGTTCTTCTGTCTTTTGTTTGAGACCAACTCCCCAGGTTATCTCCATCTCAACGTCTCGTTCTTTCTTCTTTTTTTCCTTTTCTTCTATGGTTTGCAGCAAAGCCCTGTACTTGGCAATGGGATCTTTATCACCTGCCTGACTCGAATTATCTTCTTCTGTTTCTGGTTCTATAAGTAAAAAGTAAGTACATCAATTACCTACAATAATCAGTCTAGATACTGGAAAGTGCTCTTACGCACGACCGTCATCTTTAAGATTTTAGACAACATGAAAATTTTCAACACTGGAATTTTTAAAAAGTAACTGCTCTTTCACACCATCCAATAACTATCTATTTTGATTGCACTTCATGCCACTAAATTACATAAAATGAAATAACTCATCTAAGACAAGTCAGAAGAATTAGAAATCCACAATACTCTATAAAGTCCACTGAACTTCATAGGGTGACAAGAGTAAACATTTACTGAGAGAAGCACGTGTTGATAGGCGTGAGGTCAAGAACAGACTGATCATAAGGCGAGCCACGCAGAGGGAAATGAGTACATGACGTTACCCAGTGACGGTTGAAGGTTAACAAATATGGCATCTGGCTGCGCTTGTGTATCCTATTACGCCCAGACTGCTTTCCAAGAGTGGTCCCCATCTGCCTGGATGATCCGTTATCACTTAACGGCTTTCTCTTATAATCATGGATTTTTAATTCTTTTGAGTTAATTTATTTTATTTTAGTCAATAATTATTTTCATTTTAAAAACTTATCTTTCAGAAGATATCTGGTTCTGTGACAGTTTATTAGGTCATCAGTTTCAATGAATACAAGTATTACATATTATATATAATGTACAGATAGAAAAAGGCCAGAAGCATGAATATAATGGTAAAATGAAATATAAAATGAGTTACTTAGGTATGGCCACTGCACGAAGGAAGTATATGCAATAATTACTTAGGTGAATAATTATTAATTATGGCGGAAAGTTATTGCTCAACGTTTCCGCATGAATCTTTAAGCCATTGACCGGAGTTATACGTAAAAAGAAGAAGAAATAGAATACTGACATACGGTAGTCACCTGGAGAAAGAAATACTGACTGGCCTAGTGTGTTCCTCATAATGGCTCCAGTCCTATCGTACGTAGAGCTCCAGTTACTCCCTTAGTAGTCAAACCGAAACGTTAAGCAAGAAATTTCCGCACAAAATTTCAAAACAACATATATATATATATATATATATATATATATACCCTTCTAACTTTGTAACCAAACAGATCCGCCGTGCATCCTCACACACTCAACCCACTCAAAAATCCAACCCACCGGCTCTAATCACGCAGTTCCATCCTAAACTAACTTAGGTCAAACAAATCCTACACTCTAATTTCCACATTCTACAATCTGACCCAGACACAAGATCAATATTCCCCACCAAACCTAGATTAGTTTTTCAACATCCACCTAATCTTAGAAACATCTTGGTCCGTACGAATCCATCCTTGCCAACACACCAAACCGACGCACAGACATGCCAGAGACCCAGATGTAAGGTCTGCTCCATTTTCATCACTTCTCCCACAATCACTATCAATACTGCTAATGGTCGGTACACCCTCAATCCCAAGGGTACATGCCACACCCCTAATGTTATATATATCCTAACCTGCAAGTTCTGTGATGCTTTTTATATGGAGGAAAGAAGTTGTGCTCTTCATTAGAATTAATAACCATCGTTACTTCTGTACTATCAACAAACCGGATGCCCCAGTTTCCTTGTACACACAGTCCCACAATACCAATTTTGATCTATCTTTCTTGGTTGCCATAATCCACATTTTACCCCCTACGACCAGCACCTCAACACGCCGTCTGTGAGAGAATGCCTTTATTCACGGTTTCAGGGCGAAAATAAAACTTGGCCTTAACCATCAATAACTCTAAGCTCCCCTTTTCCTCTGCATTTTCAACACATTTCCATCCATGATCCCACCTTGTACTTACACGCTATACAGTTATTATTATTTCAAGTTCCGGTTATCTACGCGCTACAGCAGTCAGTTGTTCTCCAGTTTTGATGCATTGTCCGCTACGTGTCGCCACTGTCTCTTCAAACTTGTACTTTGTGAACACGTGAACTTCGCTCTCTTCCTCTCTACTTGAAAAAGTGTGAATACACGAAATATAGTGACTTTTTTATGTGTACATGTGAATATGTGTGATCTAATGCGAAAGTAACCTGTAAGTATTATCATCCTTTTTTCTCCTTCATTTGTCTTAAATTTACCTTAAACTGCCTTCCCGGCTTTCCTTTGTACTATTTTATATATATATACATATATAACACACACACACACACACACACAAACACAAAAAAAATCTGGAATTAAATTATGAAAAAAAGACAGTTCAGGAGTTTAAAAAAAATAAGAGGCATGAGAATTAAATATCTGGTTTTCAATACTTTAATGTTCCACACATAGAAAGACGTAATAGAGTTATTCTTACAGTAACATTTAAGACTGTTGCACATGTACAGGAAAAACACGAATCATATATATTTTCATGAGAGCATTAATTTAAAATTTTGTGGAGAGAGTAAGTTTAGTACGCTTAACAGAGAGAGAGAGAGAGAGAGAGAGAGAGAGAGAGAGAGAGAG
>JAGDQP010027028.1:1554-12410 GCA_022664845.1 Lepisma saccharinum
TGTGTACGAGACATCAGGTGTCAATCGATGCAAGGCAAAAAGTAGCAAGTTTTCCATACGATGTCACAAGCTTAAATAGTTCAATCTCTCTATTGTACTCAAGTAAACAAAATGCTTGCAAAAGAATGATGAATCCGAGCTGAGTCGGAACGTACGAACATGTACCTATTGCAATGCAAAATGTACCTATAGTAGAATACTCGAAAAAAGGTATTTGTACGTTCTAGCAATTCTGATTTCTAAGACGACTATGGGACTGTGGATGTTTTGCGTGCTAGTTTGTACGAACGCTGTATTGTGTATTCTCCAGTGTATGAGTATTGACGCTCGTTAGCCTGTGTCACATACCAGTGGTATTTTGGTCAAGGGGGCGGATTCGATTGCGATTGCGACTTTGTCCGCTGCACAAGTGTGAACGGAGATGGTCAGATTATAGTTGAAAATGCAGAATTTGTCATTAGGACGTTATTTGTATGAGATAGAATGTCAATGCTAAATCATCATCTCGTCACCTAGCTCTTAATTAAAGACTGTGGTCGCTTCCTCCTCTCCCCTTTTTATGCGTTAGATTGATTCATGTATCATAGTTTATGCACTAGAATTGCCTATACCCATCCACATTTCTGTGTAGGTCTTGAAATCCGCTCCAACGCTAAGCAGACCAAATACTATTCACTTATGGGGTCTCGTGCTTGATTGAATTGTTATACGAGTTATAAATGAGCTGGTATGCATGTAAGACGAGTTCTACAATATGTGGTCAAGTTGGCTCCGAACGACTGCTTTCAGGAGTCCCGGACGGAAGTTGAACTCGTGACTGGAACACGAAGCTCGCAAACTGACCTGTCGACCAGTCCGAGTCATTGTGATTGTTAATGCATTCTAACACCCTTAACTTCATTTTGTATGATATTGCCAAGTGTATTTCCAACATTCTGAGCTACACATTGCTACACACACTCACTACATTCTCCCATTGCTGCGGACGGCAATGGCCACAGCTCCAGCCACAAAGTTACTCCTGGAGGTTCACGACGCAGCTAGAATTCGTCATGCCCGTTGACGCATTTTTTCTTGTGTAGAATAGACAGATTGAACTATTTAAGATTGTGACATCGTATGGAAAACTTGCTACTTTTTGCCTTGCATCGGTTGACACCTGATGTCTCGTACACACGCGTGTTTGTTTTCTCTCTTCAATGTCATCCTTCTTTGGCTGCTGTATTACATTGCGTTCTTTCTACTAACGAGCCGAACGTGCCTCTTCATTAACCAATACCATACGTCCATCCTTTGCATCTGTTACGCTTTAATCATACACATGATTCTTTTTCAGGCGGGCTTCAATGCAAGACTTCTGTGACATCACGAACGTCTGATAGCACTGACCACTCGACCAACGCGGACGTCTTTTTTACTACGCTGCAGTTGTTGAGATGCGTACTCACCACTATCCGACTGGATACTCATAGTCTCTCTCATTGCTAATAAATAAGCCAAACGCTCGTTGACTGTCTTTATTTATCACCCCTGTCTGATATGCAACCACGCATTATTTTATTTAAAAAGTCATAAGATTAATTCTCGTTGAGATATCGATGTGCCGGTAATGAATTATTGTTACCTGTTGGTAACTCATCCCATTTGTGGTCCTTTCGACCCATCTTTCCTTGGAAGATTTTCTGGTAATCCCCTACTTCCTTTGTGGAATCTATTGCGCTCTGCTTGTACCATTTTCCAATATGGATTTTTGGATAATCCGGGTGTGACTTCCTCTAATTTACTCTCAACCGCCTACTCTCCGATTTTTCGTCTTCGCAATAATCTGCTCTGAAGTTCATTTTCCCTCGCTTTCGGCAGGTTGTAGCTCCGTAACGCCTCAGAATTTCCCCTCGTTCCCTCGGCTTTTTTCTTTCTTTTTCACTGTACTATCACCTCCCGAAGTTTGTCGCTCCGTAACCTTACCACCCTATATATATATATATATATATATATATACTGAAATATTGATTTTACTTAATAGTAGTAGTTAATGCCAGACTTTGGCCTTTTTTGGTGGTAGGGCCATTATAAGGCCTTGAGGCACGTGATCACCTTGTCTGTTGACCTACTGATATGAGGTTATCTGTTGACGTACTGATATCACCTTATCTGTTGACGTACTGATATGACGTTATCTGTTGACGTGTTGATATCAGGTTATCTGTTGTACTTTCACGTGATGTTTGATAGAGTTTACAATATTAGAGGACGGTGATGATGAAGGGGTGTGTCAGTGAGAAGAAAGTGTAGTGAGAATGTAAGACGTTTTGTGTACAGTTTGTGGTTGTGTTTATATAGTGGAGAGAAGTGTTCTAGAAACTTTTGGAACATTTCTAAAGGAGAATCCTATTCGGTGTAATGACTGCAGATTAAGGATCCCTCATAATAACTGTGTATATATGTGGAATATAGAAAAAGTACTATCAAAACATTTGGTGAAAGAAGTGAATGATTATAAACTTTTTCTTCAGTACTATAAAATTTTCAAACGACAGGGTCATGTAAGTATTTCTATGAATTCTTTTTTCCAAACTTGTAGAGGATTAGTACGTAACAGTGAATTCATTGCACAACACATACCTGAAGTTATTCACGAACAAGTTTCGCTACAAAAACCTTTATTCATGTCTTCAGGACAGTACATCATTGACTTGCAAGGTTTCAGAATCTCCGCACATGAGTTTATTATGAGAGAATTTTGTATAGTATCGTGTGATGCTGGTCTTTTATTCCACTGTTTAGTAAAACTGCATTGTGAAATTACAGAATTCGGAGTAGGGAATCAAAAACAAGTGGAATCGTTAACACAAAACTTTCATAATTTAGAATGGGACACTTCATATGGATATAACATTACACATATTCGAAGAAGAATATTTCAATGTGTACAAGTGATGCTATATTCTTTTGTACAGGTCTTGAAAAAGTGCAGTTAATTAAAAAACTATTTCACTTAGAAGATGTTGATAATGTGAGTGAAAATGAATGTCCTGCGCTGAAAACATTGAATTTGAACACTGGTAGGTCAAAGTGTACTTATCATGACCCTGTCGAAGTTAATAGTTGAGCACTAATAAACTACTTACAACTGCAGTATTGGATGAAACATGAAAAAAAATATTTGTAGAAACCTTAACAGAAATGCAAATGTAAGAAGCATGTGGAACTTGTTTTTATAAATCACTTTACTTGGTCTTCTTAATAAACATTATACTTTTACTCTATTTTCTTTATTTTATTTGAAATAACCTTGATAATAATAAGAGGTATTCAATAATAATCATATAAATAAAAGATTTGTTTTACTATATATTAAAAATTTTATTTACATTTTCTTTTCGTTTGATAATATTTTTTACAAGAGATTTTACAATTGCATCATTTCTCTTAAGGTCCGTAGTATGAAAAGTAGACAATATAAGTTTTCGTCGTACACTGAAATAAGTAAATACAATACAGAATGAACCACAAAGTATAGATTTAACATGTTGAACATAGAGTTATATTTATTTTATATATTTTACAATTATGTTTAAAAAATTTCACAATTGGTTTGGTAGGTTCATTTTCAAAGCAATCAAAATATTCTCCTCGACAATTTTCATCAATTTAAATAGCAGTCCAGTGGGTTCCTGAAGAATATGATGGACTTAAATTTACAATGACTGCCTCTGGATATTCGATTTGTTTAGGTAACGTATTTGACGAATATATTCCAGTAAGTGTTATTGCACTAGCACAATCCTGAAGTACAACTTTTAAAATCTCATCACTCCACATCACAACTAGTTTCACTAACTGGTGTTGCTACATACACTGTTCTGGTTTTAGGTAAGATAAAAGAATGCAGATGATAATATGCTATAAACTTTGCATACACTGAAGCGTCTTTTAAGGCACACCGAAAACTTGTAAACTGATGAAGACGATGAACACAACTTTGCGATTGAAAGCTAAAGCATTATATTTTGGACACTTAATATCTTTATTAATCACTGTTCTTTGTAGAACAGACTCTAAAGAACTCGGCGTGCTTTTCCATGTATATATACATTTTCACTGTAGGAGATATTCTTAGTAAGTATGTTTTTAACTGCCTCATATTCAACTTCGCCTTCTATCAACTCCAAACCAAATACATGCTGACTTAAATATTAATTTGCAAATCTAAAAACTTGGAGTACTATTTTTGATATTGGGAAGGGAGGTTTGAAAAAACAGGTTTGAAAACTATTAGAGTCAGGAAACTATGGCTAGTTTTTTAACTATGAAATTATTTTCTTCACTACACTCAAACATTGAAAAGTATGACAGTCCTCATGGTCAATCTCAAACTGAACTAAATTTCATACGGTATGATCTGCATATGCATTACCATCTTTATCAATCTGAATAAGCTAATCAAATTGAGCGTAAGCAATACATGAAATAGAATGTGCCGGTGCTTGACAGAACCCTATTTTGAAATTAACAGGAGAATCTTTAATAACGTACCATGTAAAATCATCTAAAGTGTTAGTAGGAGAAAGAATAAAAGCATGAAGAGTATATCCATGGGGGTAATCAGAATATGGGATCGAATGACTCACATTTTCATGAAATATGCCAGTTCCAGAGACCAGTTTATACTAACTTCAAATGTATAACTGATATACATAACCGGGAGTAAGAGTAGTGGGATGATAAAATTGGGAACCAACTTGTACTAGCAACTTGTTAATATTAAAAGATTGAAAGTGGAAAAAACTTTCGTGGTATTTTCCGTTGAATGCAGTGTTTGCAATAAAACTTACAATAAGAACCTTTGGTACATTTCCAAGAAATATATTATCAAGATTATACGAATCAACATTTGCAGGAATAGTATGTACTCTTGTTTCAACTCTAGTCAGTTATAATTTTGCAGTAGCATGGCTCATAAAACTGTTTAATTGTAAAGTTAAATCAGCAGAAATATTAATTCGACTAACATATAGAATAACATCTTTGAGTTTAACTTTAAATGTAGAAATTTCAGCTGCCATTAAGCAGAATGCATCTTTACTACGACTTAGTTTTATACGAAGATTGACTTTATTTGGAAGAATGCAATTTAATCCAATATCTGTAGGGAATCGCCCATACATCTATATGAATGCGCTACCAGCAATAAGAGATGTTCGTTTATAATAACAAGCATTATTTTTATTGAGAATATTAAAATGCCCTGCCGTATTCTTATACCATAATCCAGTGGTTAAATGAGTTTTGCTTGCATCTTCAGAATAATTAATTCCAGTTTCATAATATGCTCTGAAAGGGTATGTTGCATTCGAAGACGAAACTAATTTCTCATTTAAAGAAACATCATCATGACTAAAATGTGCATGTAAGAAATTATTCACTGGCGATACATTATCTCCCACAACGACTGGCAGCCCTGCTGCTGCTACTTGTAAATTATCTCAATTTTCCTTTAATATTTTACACTTGACATAAAGATAAATATATGAAGGATGAATATATTCTGCAGTATCTCCAGGTACAAGAAATTCTATAGGTTCCTGGGAGGAAAGTGAAGAAATTGGTCGATAATCTACGATATGAGATGATTCGATTGCAGTTTGTGTCATAGGGACAGAAAATAAGTCGAATGGTACAACATTCATAACTTTTAGGTGTAAGAAACAACATATTTAACTAAAATATCTCTACTCTTCTTCTTTTTAGATACTCGTCGTGTTTTTAAAGTTTACTTGCCCATCTCTTACCGCTACCACTAAGCAACTGATTGGCTTTATTTTCAGCTTTGGTTCTTAAAGGTAACCCTGCTTCGGGAACTCGTGCTTTTAAAGAATCTTTAATACAACGGTTTTCAAGCATATTCCCTGCAACTTGAATTCATGTTTGTACAGCTTGTCGCCGTACTGTTTTTGCTCCTTGTTTAATGAAGGGCATAGAAAAATCGAAAACGTCCTCGAAATAAACTCCCAATCCCATGTCCCCGTTGATAAACAGGTCCTGCAAAGTTAGGTATACCTCTATCTGCCTCTATGCATAACTGTATAACTTTTCATTTTGTTGATGAGCGCTAAAATTTGCGGTCAATATCCCAGATACGAATGGTAATTTTCGGCCTGCATGATCCTTAATAGTATTTCGACAGTGTCAAATGAAAGTTTGCAAGTGGAAAATAATGTACATTTTGAAAAGTTATGGTTTGTACTTTCCGATGATGATTATCACTCATAGATACAATTCATAAAAGTGGTGCTCTTGTATCACCTACAAACTAAGGTTGAATAATATATGTATGAACAAATAATTGATGAGGATAACCAATGTCTAAAAGTGGCTGTTTAGGAATATGACTATCTTTTAAAATATTAATATGAGGTTCAAAACCTAATATGATATTGGTGATGAACGTAAAGCTTTTATACTGTGATCAACTTTTATATTCAAATAATTGAATATTCAAATTTTATACTGGATTTTTTATTCAATTCATCTAACAATGGTAGAACGGTAGAATAATATCCTTGAGTTATTTAATGTTTTACTTCAACATACCATAATATATTTTGACCATTAATAACATTAGTGCACATTTAGGGGATATGAATTTCACTTAATCCTACCATCCACGAATCATTTAAATGTATTCGATTATTAAGAATATTAAAAATGTGTTGGAGTATTATTAGAATAAGTTTGAATACTTCCATTCGAGGAACGTGTAACGTAAAACCATCGTCACTACTTTCAGTAATAATTTCCTTTTAAAATGTAGTATTACGCTTGACGCTTCAATTTGAAATAGTAACTTTTCTCCGTGCACATCATTTAAGTCTACATGAAGAGTATCAAAATATTTCTTTTCAACTTTAACATATTGTGTACAATCAAAGATAAATGATTTAATCATTCCGTAATGATAATCTTGAATTCCAATTTTTCGAATTAGTTTTCCATAAACAGGATGATCTTTTACAATATCAATACATACATTAATTTCTAAAGGAATAAGATAATCAAGATTTGTATGGTAAGGTGCTGGAAAATTTAGAAACTTCGGTTTCTTTTTCGGACTCATGGGATAAAACTGAACTATACGTATATTCACTTTAGAATCATTACTAAATGCTAAAATATTTTGAAATCCAGGACTCATCTATGAGAAATATAAATTTTGTCACTAGTTTCCTCATATTGCATAACGATAGGATTTTCTTCTATTACTACAGGATCATCAATCATTATTAATTAGTTCAACACTAATCATTTCTACTTCATGAAACTTTTTATTAAGTATACTAATTTTGTCAAATACATATAAATTTTCTTTCTCATATTTTTAACCATTTGTTTACGGAAAGTCGTATTAATAGTATCTAAAATCGAATGTATTGATTCATGATATCCGGGTGGAAATTTTATATTATATTAAATTATATTTTTATCCCCTAATTAAATAAGTTGTACTTCTTTTTGAATATTATAAGACTCTACGGAATAGAAAGTCCACTTAAATCTACCACCGAATTTCTCGTTAAGTGAATTGGTTGACAAAGTTTTGTAGTATACGAACTTGTTTTATTTTCAAAAATATTATTGCAAACAGTTGTTGGTAAAGTAACATAAAACTCATCGGTTTGTTCCTGAGACAGCATGTTTACGACTGAACAGATTTTTGTTGAACCCAACTATTCATAGATGAAGGATAACCTAACCGTTTCACATAAATCCATCCTTTTCTACATTTTAATAATTTTTCAATTAAATAAGCTCTCCCTTTTTCTACAAAAAATTGGTAATTCTTGTTGATAAAATCAACCTGTTATAATCTCGAATTTTATAAGTAATTCTATTACGTTTAATACAGTGATGCACTAAAAATATTTCATGAAACCATTCCTGTAAATATCCTTTTTCTAATTTATTTTCTAATTTGAAATCTAATTCTAATCTATATTTACTTACTCGAACACATTTTTCCGCTTGACATTTTTGCTTAACTTTCTTTTCTTGCTCATATAATCTTTCCCAAATTTCATTAACATGAGAATCATTTACTTCTTTAGGTGCTTATTAAATGGAAGAAAGGCTATAACCTTTTACCAGATCTTGCAAAATATCAATATAACGATAATTATTTTCAGCAATAAAGTATTTATATATTTTTCCTTTCAAAGTACGAATATAACGTTCTACGAATGCAGTTTGATTTCAGAATGTACACTAAAATTATTCAGTTGATATTTTTGAAAAACATGTTTTACTAGGGGTGTTCGGTATTGAGATTTTCATACCGACTTTCGATATGTTTTGGATACCGACAATCATCGATATACCGAAATACAGAACGATATCGAAATACCGATATACTGAAATATCGATTATACCGATATACCGGAATCCCGAGCGATATCAATATACCAAAATACCAAACAATATAAAATATCGAAAAACAATGATATTGAGCAACATGGAAGTAGGAAGAGCAGCTTTTAACACGTTGTTTGGCCTATTTAATTTGGTTCCTTACACTCAGAGAATTTGTTCAGAGAGATAAATAACATATGTAAAACTTTTTTTTTATATGTGGGCCAGTAAACTAACTTTGGACTTCGGCCCGTCACGATTCGCCTTTAGTTGTTAAAATCCACACCCATGCCGGGACTCGAACCCGGGACCTTCGAGCAGATGGCCTACCGCCCCAACCGCTCTCTATCTCTGAAATGAAATTTTACTTTGGTAAACACAAATTACATCAAGTACCATACTTCGCCAGGTAACGTACACAAATGGTGAAAACAAATGACAGCTGTGTGGTATGATGTTTGTAATTTATAAATGTTGGACAAAAAATTCGTTTTCTAAATTAAAAGTTGTCTCCACTGTTTCAACGTGCCCCCGTTCAAATTGGTCCCCCTACTCATGGATGTCAGTATTTAGGCGGTTGGCCTGTACCCAAACCCCGAAATTCCGGTTAATATGCAAAAAATAGTATAATTTTAGGCGTAATTATCTATATTTAGGGTTGTAATTCTTTTTTCACAAGAACCTTGTGTTAGGTAAACCTTGAAACTAATACAGAAAATTTGACAACCGTCTCGACTGGGACTCGAACAACGAATCCCCATTTGCCGGCTCGGTATGCTGTCTATTACACCAGTGCGGCACGTTAACTCTCTTTGTATATAGACTACTCCTCACACCTTAACAACCTTCCAGCTCCAGTAGCTGGTTACGAAGTCAAGACCCCCATACATTTCACAGGAATTTATCCTGCAACCGTGCATTTCGAAAGAATAGATGTAATTCCTTTTTTCACAAGAACCTTGTGTTAGGTAAACATTGAAATTAATACACAAAAATTGACAACTACCCGGTCGGCAGCAAATGGGTGCAAATGTCAGTCTTTTAACCTTGCCAGTGTAATAATATAGTGTATATTTTGTAGATTAATAATAATAATAATAATATGCATATATACACGAGATAAACATTGTATACACGAAATAAACAATGAAATATAGGCGATCTCAAATAAGAAAGGAAGAAAAATAAGATTGACATGAGAAAGAAAAAGTTGATTTTTCATATTACAGAATACTATACTGATAATAAACATTTACGTACAGACTCATTTCGAAATTAAGAAAGAGCACGCATCTTGATAAATTATTGTGCTGTAATAAGGTATTTTGAATTTAATTTTTAAGGCCTTTAGGGAACTCAGACCAGATTGATGATAATGAAAAGTTTGGTGGAATGAAGAAAGTGGAAGGAAATGGAAGATCCCCAAGAAAACCCACGCACACGGTGTTTGTTCACCACAAAGCTCACATGGCTCGAGGAGAGTTTGAATCTACGAACCCAAGCACCAGAGGTGAGCGCTCTAACAATTGAGCCACCCCGGTCCTCTCTAATCATGTAATGTTTGGGCCTTTCCTCATAATGAAAGTACAATTGCTGTAGCTTTGCCGATTTCACATGGAGTCAATTAACGAAGTCAATAACGCAACGGCAGTTTTGACGATGGGATAAAAGCCAGCAGCAAAATGCATGTCAGCAACATTTTGATGAAATTCGAAAACTGCTGAGTAGAGATGGTCAGATCCGGATCCAAAAGCAACCGGATATCCAAAACTCGTAACTCCGGGGTTTCGGATATCCGGTCAGATAGATTAGTCCGATTTAAGTCGCAGATTCAGCGACCCAGAATTCAGATTTCGTTATTATGATGCATCTGAAACTGCGATGGTAAATTATGAAAGGCCCTGGCCAATACCTTCCTCATCCTCTGCCTACCTCAAACCTGCCCAAGCCAACGCAAGAAAGAAAGAAAGGAGAGAGATAGAAAATTAAATTTTTGAATGTTATTTATGAACTTTAGGCATCTAAGGCTCAGGGGGATAGGATTCGGGAAGGTGTCGGTCAAGGTGTATGTTGAAGGTACCACCCCGGCGTTTGGCTTGTGTGAAACCTCAGTCAGGATAGTCGAAGGCTGGGATCGAACTCACAATTTCCGGAACCCTACACCAACGCTCTACTACTGAGATACAGCGGCTCGGTAAGAGAGAGAAAGAGAGAGAGAGCTTTCTCTATCTCTTTCCCTTTCCTTCTTCTTCCTTCTCTCCCGGAGAGGGATAGAGACAGAGGCAGAGAGGAGAGGAGAGAGAGAGAGAGAGAGACCGGGGTAAGGTAGGCACAGCATGGGGAAGGTATTGGCCAGGGCTTCCATAATTTACCATAAATAAAGAAAATTTAATTCAATCTGATACTCGAAAAATGTATTTCATTGAAATAGTTGTGTAGTTGATTATTAT
>JAGDQP010027028.1:12810-25369 GCA_022664845.1 Lepisma saccharinum
ACTCAGCAATTTTTCTCTCTTTCTGTGATTCTGTTTTCCCTCTCTCTGCTCACAATACTCCAAAATGAAGAGTAAATGAAACCAAAATAAGACTTATCGTTTGCTAACCGAAAAAAATCCTAAAAAATAGGTACTTCAGGGTGCCCACAAGCAGAAAAAATCAGGAAATGTCAGGATTTTCACGATTTATCAGGAGAAGTCAGGAAAATTATTAAATATGAGGTCAAAAGTCAGGAAGAAGTACAAAATCTACCATTACGTCAGGAAATTTATTCTCAGGGCTCATATCCGTGTGAAGATGCAAGAACATCCTTTTCACAAAGCTTTGGAACATGTCTTCAAGATAAGCAGGGATTTACCAGGTTTGATGATTTCTATGCTTCCCTTCCTTTAAACAACAACAACAACAAAAGCTCATCACTGTGGAAAGTGGTAAAGACCAGTTTGATATTTTCCCACGGAAATGCTACAGTTGAGGGTGGTTTCTCTATCAACAACTCTTCTCTTATTGAAATCCAATGTGAACATACAATAATAGCACTGAGGAGAGTCATGATGCTGTTATCAATTGCAAAGCAATAAATAATATTGTCATCATAAGGAAAATGCTCATATATGCAAGATCTGCTCGGAGGCGATATAAAGATTCTCTGAAAACACAGCATAATAGTACGAAAATAGAAGAGAATAATTCTGTAAAAAAAGAAGATCATGAATGAAATAAAGAAACTGGAAGATGAGCAAAAGAAGTTGAGAGAAAAATCTGGAACGGAGCAAGACGAACTTTATCAGAAAATCAAAACTTTTGCGGAAGCCGCAAAATTAACATATGTTTATATTGTTGGAACTCTTGCTTTAGTTCTGATGATATTTTTTTAATTATTGTAATAGTCTAATATTCATTGCTTATATTCATAGAATTCATCCATATGTATGTCGTAGTTGTTAGTATTTTCTTTAGCTTGACTTACATAACATGTTCATGACTGAAAAAATGTAAATTTTGGTTATTTTAATCAGTACCTTTGCAAAATATTTTTGTAAAAACTTTGTTCCTGTAATTTTATTGTTAAGGAAGTAATAAAATCATAAAATTTGCTACTCAGGTGAGAGATGTGCAGTTATGGTACTGTTGGATTCTGCATGTAAATGAAAACAACATATTTTGCAAAAGTTAAAATTGTATAGTCTGAAAGTCGTAAATGTTTTAAAAATATGGTCATCAAATGTCATGAAATTTAAGTTCACAGATATTGTGGGCACCCTGTACAAATTAGGAAATGATATGATGATGTGTTAATGTCCCAAATATCCGAATGTCCGAAACTCAGTTCCGGATTCTGATAATTGTGATTATACGTCAAGTTTTGGAGCAAGTCTATGCTTGGACCCGGCTTGATCCGGTGACCCAATTTAGGTCTCCTCACCTGGAGATAAAAGTAGAGTATTTTATTATTTCCTTGCGTTTCAGGGGAGACCGAGATCGGAGGTTTTAACCCCGCAGAGCACGAAAATTACGAAACTGGAGCTCATTATTCTCAGACCTTGTTAATCGGGTCAAGTTTTAAACCGGATCATGTATGTCCTGGTCAGGGTGGGTCACCAAAACTTACCTGATTGGAGCTCTGCCGTGCTACTTCCTCTATATATAACTTATTAGTATCTTTTTTAGAATTTCAGAGTAATTCAGTATTTCAATATTCCGATATTGTTAAATATATTGATACTGATCGGTATTCCCCTAGCATGGCAGGATACGTAAGTTCGACATTGACATTTGGTAGGCGAAGTTCGGCCGACGAGCGAGCCGACGTCGGCCCCAACGGCGGCCCGGAAGATGGCCCGACAACACCGACGGCGACTCGGAAAACGGCCCGACGACCAATCGCCACTTATGGATCGCGCTAACCAGGCACATATCCAGAATTTAGTTTTGGAAGGTTTCCAAGGGCTTCTGGGGGATCTAAGGTGTGTCTGAGCATGAAATGTAATATGTATAATTACGCCTGAAGTTATACTATTTTCCCACGAAATTGTGAGTTTAGGGGTCCGGACTCCTACCCACCCGTTAAATACGTGCTTGGCGCTGACCATTTACCGACTACTAGTTGGTTGGGCCGCCGTGGGCGTCGGCATTTTTCTTGCTGGGTCAGTATATCGATATTTCGGTGTTATCGGTATTTTGATATTTCTGTATCATCGATATTTCGATATTTTGGTACTTCGGTATTTCGATACATCTGTATTTCGGTATATTAATATTTTCGGTACATCGGCATTTCGGTATTTTCGGTATATCGGTATTTTCGGTATTTCGTTATATCGATATTTCGGTATTCCAAAATACTGATACCGATTTCGGTATATCGATATTTTTGACAGCTATACTTTTACACGTTTGTAGTAGATGTAATTTTCTTTTACTGAGTATTGATTCTTTTGCTTTTGCCGTGACAGATCCGTTTTAGTTTTAACAGGAATGCAAACTGCATATCGACTAAAAACATCAATGCTACATAAAATTAATTTATATCCATCATTATATTTTGGTACGTTTTGCAAATCTGCTAAATCCAGCTGTATTAGTTCATTAGGCGCATTAAAATATTTTTACGGGGAAAATGTTTACGTGCAGGAGCATGTAAAGTGTATGCATCTTGTGAATCTAACCATTTTCTTACTTTTTCTGAAAAAACTAGTTTTCTTTTATAATTTATAGATTCTACCTAAAGAATTTGAATCTGCATATGCATTATAAATTTTATGAAGTGACATTTAAAACTTGTATTCTTTATAATTTTTAAATAATGAAGAGAAACGTTTCTTTTTTCCTTCACTAACGGTATTTTTCTTTTTGTTTAGTATTACTTTACTAGAATTCTTCTTTTCTTCCTGTTTACTACTTTACTAGCTAGCATTATTCTGCTTTAGTGTTTTAGTAGAACCTGCTCCAAATTGAAAATTAAATAATTCTATGGGAATATCAATATTTTGTAACATTTTTTTAAAATCATAAATGCCAACTGGATCTGTAGGAGTTTTTCGGGTTCTAACCACATCATTGATAAGATCAATAATATTTGAACCTAGAATTATTTTGTTATTTATGGATACTGCGCTAGTTTGATCCAAACTGATACGAATGGTTGCCTGCAGATTTAGTAATACTTGAGTCTTTTTAGCAAATGATTTTAGTACTGAACTAATAATATACTGAATCATGGGTAACACTTGAATATTCAGAATTGTAAACGGGTAAAACAATTGGTTTCTGAGATTGTGGAGTATATTCTAAATAACGATGTAATGCTTGCTGATACATTTTCCATTTTTCGTCCGTAGAAAGATCATTCGATTTAAAACTTCATCCATTTCATTATCCAAACGTGTTTGATGAGACTTTACAGACTTGATAGTGGAATACATTTGCGCACTTGCATTTTCCGTAATGAGTACAATTTTTTGAAATTACGTAGACATCTTAACGATTAAATAAGCTTCCAGTTACTGGATTTAAATTTGGAGCTAATAATAAAGGCAGAGAAGCACCCGCTTTTTGCGTTAACAGTTTGTCTTTCTTTTTCAAGTTTAAAACTTGATCGTTTCAGAGAGAGTACACGTAATGGCTTATGCCGACGCAACTTTTGTTTCTGACGAGGAGAGAGTTTAAAGTTAAGACTTAAAACATTTTTACCTTCTTGTGCAATATTTCAAATAACGCCACCAGGTGTACTCTGAAGTAATTCTTTACGTTTCTTATTCTTAAATTTACAAATTGCACGGAGCTCATTCAGATGATGTTTTATATTCAACATCTTGATGCCAACTGACCTGAATTGATTTATTCATGTTTTACATGTGCATAGATGTGCATAGTTTCATCTGGAAATATATTTGTACATAGACGTAGAGCATTTGGTGTAGACTGAGTTAAATGGAAAAGTAAATATGAATGAGGTTCGGCAGTAACATTTTCAAACACTTGAATTTCATCTTAACTATATTGTGGCATAACTTGCCTTGCTAAATATATTTGTGACTTATCTGTAGGATTTTTAAACGCAGTGATATAATGGGCGCTTAATGAAATGTCACGTGCATATTTTCAATTAGGAAGTACATTTTGAACTATAAATAATTACACTTAGATTCTTATAATGTGCTAATTTTGTGAAAAGTTTGGAAACGTCGGTATTAGTTTTGGTTATAAGATCATCGATAATTTTCATGAATTTTCCTGAATTTCAAAATTATTCGTATAAGGAAATCCAAAATGAAATCTAATATTACTTATCTGACTAAATAACTTAGGTATCACAGCACCATAGCACCAAACTATTTCCTTAACATGACTAGAGAACATCGTTTTAGGAAGGATTAATAACTTATTTACAAAATAACTTTTCCCACCACCTCTTCTGGGACCTGAAAGCAGGATAGTTGCAGGATGAAGGAATGGAAGCATCATGAGTTAACGACAAAAGAGAAATGAACTAACATTCGTTATATCTTGTTCTTTTATTGCCGAAAGGAAGTGTTTCTATTTTATTATGAAATTTACGTTTACTTGCCACATTCTGATGTTTTCGTTTCTGATCTGGATATAATTTAGATCCTATCTTCTTATAGATACCGTTAGCATTACTAATGATTTTCTTTTCATAATTTTATTTGACTAAATTTAAAAAAATGATCGAAATTTACAATTTGAAGTGCACGACAATTTAGAGTGATTCCTCGAATTTTGAAAGTTGGTTTAATATTCCCAGTCTGATTTTCCGTTTTCCTATACGAATAATTTTTAGACCCTAGCCCAACGAAAAAAGGAATCACCCACCTTTTTTTGACTTCATTAGTTAAATATCCTAAAGAGTTCCTTTTAGTAATCAATGGAGGTTGATCTCTTGTTTGTGGAAGATATAATCTGTATCGGACTAGATAGCATTTTCTATTCCCATTTTCCGTAAAACATATAATTTAATCTAGCCCATTATGAAATAAAGGCTGAAAGAATAGCATTGGAAAAGGCATTAGGAGTATTAATATTTTTTAAATCTATGTTAATAAATGTATGTTACTACCAAGGCATCTTCTCCGATCAAAAATACATTTTGTACTTCAAAGTGAGGTGTTCGGAGAATTACCAAGAACGACTAAGAATCATTAACTACCAAGGTCTGTTTTAAATCAGTTCTGTGACCCCCTTCTCAGACAGAGAATTTAAAAACAGTTTTGCGATATAATTTAACCCAGGGTTTTCACTAATGCTATCAGGATTGAGTTATCATACTCCTCAATATACTTATGCTTTTCCTCCTCACTAGTACACTGAGATGGAAAACCAGAAGCTTACTGTTTCATCTGCAAGAATTTACTAACATAATCTTTAAATAACCCCTCTTTCATTTTGAACTCATAAATTTCATAAGTATCAAGACAGGTATACCATTTCTTAAAATTTTCATGCAATTTAGGAGTGGAAAATGTGCGGGTGAAACACCGTTGATCCACAGTATGGTTAAATCAATACTATTCATTTCCTCCATACAAGTACGACAGAGGCCGAGTACGAGGTGTCTATTCGCATTATATGGAAGCAATGGAATAGCAAGATCTTGAGGAGGAAGAACCTTGCAGAAAGCAACTCGATGAATTTATTTGGGATCAGGACAAGCTTTCCGTCGATAGATGGATTCTTACTAATAGGGAGAGGTCTCTCTTTCATAACATATGGATATAAACTGTTTATGTCGACGTATCGAATAATTTCGTCTTCAGGACACTCATAAAGAGATCTGAAAACTTCGGCCCTGCCTCCTTTGAAAGAGTCTTTTGTCACTAATCCACCTTTAATATGTTTGCAGTGATCTTGAATAAATTGGCGAATATGTTGATTTTCCTTCACTTGTCGATCTCAATCACATTCATAGATTTCTACATAGCTTTAGATCACAACTTTCTAAATATTTCATTCTCCTCAATGTCGCAATATCTCGGTCATTCAATGTTTCACCATTCGTGTCATTCAGAGGCACGTGGCGACCTTTCTTAATGTATGAATGACCACAGGAATACTTCTCCCTTCTAATTTTAAAGAACGAAAGCATTCCATAGCACAGGCAGAAATAGTACTTACTTGAAGAAAATTGTTCAATTAAGTCCGAGAAATTAATGAGTGCCTCGCACAATTTACGAACATCGTTCCTGCAGCATTCTAGCATTTCACTTTGTAAGTTAAAGGTAAGATCTTTTTCCACACATTCCTCATGCCAAACCTTCAAACTATCATATTCACTTTCTGATTTACCTTCACCATAAAAAAGTTCTGTCCATGGTCCATCGTAATTTTGATTATTCTCAGTGTTTAACAAAAACGGGAAGATCTCCCTTCTTTAAACTTTTACCTAATCAAATGCTAGCCGGTAATGTAGATAGTTTCACGGGCATGAATAAATAAATATCTTTAGATGTAATATTACGTACACTCATCTGGATAATATTGACACCTTGGCTTATTATTTGAGGAGTGATTTGTTCCTTTTCGATGAGTGTACGCGCAACAATTAGGGAATCAAATTTCGCGGCGTTATGCGCTAGAGATACTACTGTATTAAACGTAGGACCTTGACGGAGAACATGTTTTACAAAGCTGTCAATATTGTAAATTCTCTTTCACCTTGTGAATTACCGTATTGAAAGCATGTGTAGTTATCCTCCATACGGTTCTTACATTTATAGCAGCTGTAGTATAGCAGCTGCCTCACAAGGCACATATCAAGTTTGGTCGATGTTCAGGTTCACCTTTTGCGTTCTCATTTAATAGCATAGTCTCAATTTCATACACTATATAACAACAATCAGTTTCAGGTTTCACTTTGAAACTTTTGTACGAAACAGAAATGGTCTTTAACGTGCAGCTTGCAGATAGTGCAGAATCGATCTCCATATTCGTGAGGGTTATTACTCTTTCTTTTTTTAGGTATCAATCTTTACACCACACTGTTGACACAGTTTGACATAATAACATACAGGTCGTCCCTTCGCTTTCGTGCTATATTTATTATATCATGATTGCGAAGGGTAGTTTCTTAAACTATTACAAGTAATGCGTCTCTCATCGCCAGAAGCTTCAAAATCATGGTACTCCTCGCAATGTTCGGAAATCTATTCGCATTTATGTCTACTACGACGCTCGTATGGCTTCAAACAATCCTAGCAGTATCCTACACTTCTTAAACAGACGGTTATAGTCTCAATAACATCGAAATGCTGGTCATAATAAAACAAAAGTAATTTGTTCCTGGTTTCAAACTTGCCACTATAGATCACATCAGGGTCTTGGCTAGCTGGTTTTAATGCATACACTACTATCTAAAAATCATTACCATAAAAATTATTTAAATTCATCTATATCATCTAAACTTTCACCCAAAGTTAAAATATTAATATTTACTCTCTTACAAAGATCTTTCTTTACTTTCCTTTTCTCATTTCTTAGGATGCTTTTTCATATATTCTACATTTCTATAGTCAGAAAGCGCTTTCTTCTTCGGCATAATTAAAGGTCTGGGTAAGCAATTTTAGGAGTTTCCTCCTAATATAGGCACAAGAATAATGTATGCTTGTAAGTACTAATAAATACTTGTCATTATTCCGCTTCTTTCTTTCGCATTGTCCGCGATTAGGGTCGGATATGTTACCCTTAATTATCACACTGTCGGCTAACAAAAATAATTCAGTTGAGTTAAGAATATTCTCAATCGAACGCAAACTATGTTCAGGATTCAAATGAACTCGTCTACGCCACGGATGAAGACTTCTATCCTGTTGACGTCATTACTACTTTCGATACTAATTCAGACCCAGGATTGTGGCTTTTCATTAGTAAGCAAATTGTCTAATGCAAATTGAAATAAGTTTTCAACATGCTCACCCGGCGTTAACCTGGAGGTTTCAACTTAAGCACGTATGAAGATTTCTTTACCTTTCACTAGACATTTAACAAATCCGCGCAGTTGCTCATCTATAATATCGAGCAAATCATCTCCTGTTCCCTGCTGTGCAATAACATTTTGTTCACTCTGTTCGATCGCATTCATTTTTTTAAGAACCTCATCAACTGTATCGGCAATCTCTGAAAGATATAGTACGCTTGATCACATATTTCATTATTCCTTGGAGAGAAAACAGTCCGTATCGCAACAGAAACTATCTTGATTCTCTACAGTGGTTGAGGTACAAGCAATAGGTAGAGGAGGAGAAGAAAAAGAATTAGAAGGTAAAGGTGCAAATGAAGTGGAAGATTTCGGACTGCATATACGTCTTACTTTAGTTACAAAGGTAATTGCTTGTGTCAATACAGATTTACAGGAGCAGAAGTTGTAGTTGAAGTATTAGAAGAAGTAGTATAAAGGAAGATACAGGAGACTAGTATACTAGTATACCTAGTAAAGGTATAAAAGAAGATACAGGAGAGAAAATGAATCTCCAAAGGACAGTGAGTACTCCTGGGTGTGACGGACAATATTTAATGGTTCCGCTTCATTCATAGAAAATATAGTACTTCATAAATATCATCTCTCATAACCGGAATCAAGCAAAATAGAAAAGTTATATGGGGGTGAAGCATTCTCCCGTTATTGTCATCAATAGGATCAGTCAAGAGCTTATAATGCTGAAATGCCAGAGTAGCATTAGAAGGGGAGTAAATAACAACATTTCATAACTGTATTATCTCATTCACATAAAGGCAAGCACCAAACAATTTATTAAAAGAGGAGTTTGATAGAAGACGTAGATGGAAAAAGAAAAAGCATTACCTGAATTTCCAGGCAGCACTCCTTGCATGGCTAGTCTTCACAATTCCACCCATGCGTTGTAAATAGAATCAGAATCGTTGAATCCTTTGGACTTCTTCGCCAAGATAACATGATCAGCGGTATTCATTCCAGTACTGCAATCCGTTCTTATTATTCAGAAAACCTAACGTCCTCAAAAAGTAGAATAAGTTTATTCCTTAGTATAGCAGTCACAAACTTGATTGCTAAAAATAATACAATGAATTAATCTTTTGCAATATAATTTTCTTGTTCATAAATTAAAATTATATAAAACATCCTTTATAAAAGCTATATTATTATCTACGCAAGAGCACAAAGTAAATTATTAAACATTATCAGCATATTTCTATACAGTCATACGGTAAAATATAAAAACAAATTGTCTAAAGAATATGTCGCTCAATAAGAAACAAAATCACCAGCAGCAGCGGCAGCAATAGTATCAACACTACCACTCTGTAGTTTTGCAGTTTCAAAGGAAATAATTACAATCTGAAATATGGTAAAAAGATAAATTAAATTATTATTTTTAATACTATTCAATTCTTATCTTCAGTTAAAGAGTAACAATTCTTCATAGGGCAAAAATGGCTAGAACGTTTATTAATTTAATCTTCCTTTAAATTACTATTACCTTCTTTCCACACAATAAAAGAGTAAAGTATTATTTCAATGATAATTTCACACTTGAAAAACGGTAAGTTCATTCAATAGCTTCAACTAAATATCTCAGATTGAGGCTTCACAGGATAGTGCAATGCTTTTATAGTTTAATATTTCTTTCGCGCATGAGCAGATGCTCTAATTATCTACTCTCTTTACGCATTCGCAGATGTTTATTTTAAATTATATAAGATTATTCAGGTTCCCCACTAATCGGTGTTTACATACGCAGTTTCCCCACTACTCTGTGTTTAAATAGGTCCCCCTTATGCCTACGTTTACATACGCACCCTCCTCACTGACCAGTGTTTAACAGGTTCCTCACAAGTCTATGTTTACACACACAGATTCCGCACAACTCTATGTGACCCGTTTCAGCTCTGAAATATTTACTAAGGGAGTACATTTCAGACCACCAGGCATAGAAGCTCTTGCTTATTATCCTATTTTCAGCCCGAGCCAAAGCTATCTATTGGATTATAGTCTACATTTGATCCTCAGTTACACCACGCAAAATATGGGTTATTCAATTCAAGTTTTCAGATCGGATCACCTATGTTCTGGTCGGACCTGCTAATTAGGTTACCAAAAGTGACCCGTTTTCAGCTCTGAACGGAGAGGGCTAAACGTACCTTGAAGAAAGTTTTGCTTTCGGCGTAATACTAATTCGGGTGGTTACTTTCATCTTGGATTTTATGTACAGTGACGCTCGCTGTCTGTAGAAATAACGAAATTCCAAATTGGATAGACGATGAAAACATGTATTGGAATAGTATTTAAACTATAACTCCTATCCTTATGATGTGAAGTTCATATGATCAAAAGGCAATGGCAAACCACCATAGTTTTCCCGGATCCTTTCCCTTCCCCTATTTGGCAATACATAAAATTCAAATTCAAACTATGCTATATCAGTGCGAGCAAAAAACATAACAAAGCGACCGTAGCTCAGTCGTAGAGCGTTATCCTAGCATTCAGGAGGACAATCATTTTCAACGAAGTGTTTTCCATGGTTTTTCTTCAGTCACACCAGGCAAATGGCGAGAGATGGCAACTTCAACAGAAGCCCTGACCAACACCTTCTCAAATCCTTTCCCCGCCCCTATCTCGCTACCTAAAGGCCATAAATAAAATTCAAATTTAAACTATACTATATCAGTGCGAGCAAAAAGATATAACCAAGCCGCCGTAGCTCAGTGTTCAAACTATGCTACATCAGGGCGAGCAAAGGGATATACCCAGGCCACCGTAGCTCAGTGGAAGAACGTCATCGTATTATTCAGAACTCCTTCAACACAGGCTCTGGCCGACGCCTTCTCGAATCCTTTCCCTTCCCCTATCCTGCTGCCTAAAACCATAAATAAAATTCAAATACAAACTATGCTACATCAGCGCGAGCAAAAAGATGGGTAATGCTTTGTACTCTACACCTGATTATTTGAACTGAGAATTTCTCATGTTTTCCATAGTTTCATAAGCTCAATAACAGCTATCAGGTCAATATGAAAATAAAAAAAACAAGAAAAAACGTACTTACTTGTCAAAACAATCTCGTAGATTAAATTCAACACAATATAAAAGTTGTTTTCTTCTTCCAAAGAACAAACCACAATAAGCGAACACCAACCGCTTAGCTTGAAACACAATAATGAATCTGAAAATATCTACGGGTTTTATACACCTCATTTTCCTAGTCATGCATTTCAATCACGTGCCCATATCAAGAGTCCCATTTTCTTAATCTAATAGACTAGCAAAGTTCAAATCGTTATTCAAATAATATACGAAACTTTTACACTACACTTTGTATTTGAACAAATGCCAACACATTATTTGTAGTTAAAGTGCAAATACCGAACCAACCAACTTAGATAGCCAACTTCTGATTTCATCTACACAAATAGAAGTTTACAAAGTTTATTCAAGCAAAACAATGAGTTTGCCAATTATCTATATTTAGACTTACTGATATCGCTCAGTTTATGCTGGATATTTCATTAGTTAATCTTGTAACAACATTTGAACATTCTGAGCTCATAAAAAAAAAGTTCTCCTCTGTGCTAATCACGATACATAGGTGGACCATACCAAATGAAGAAATGTAAAAAAAAAAAAAAAAAAAAAAAAAAAAAAAAAAAAAAAAAAAAAAAGTTTAAGCTTCATAAGCAGATAACCCATGCCACTTATTCAGTCTTCAATAAGACACAACGTTGTAAGGTTCTTCGTGTTCAAGTGTTAACAATTACCACAAAACTTCCTTTCATGAATAAATAATATTATTTATATCTAGAAGAAAAACAGGGAACGAACACTATAAATTCTATCACATAGCCTACACTTACTCAAAGTTTAAACTTCAGGGAAGCATCTCAAAGTGAAGGGGGATTTTGCGCGGAAGTTTCAAATCTGAAACCAGTTTCTATACGCCGCCACTTGGTAAAAGTCTGAACTTCAGGGAAGCATCTTAGAGGAGGGGGTTCTTGCGGTAGAAGTTTCAAATCTATAGCAATACTACCAAATAACAAAAAATATTCTCAAGGTCATATAATAGCACTACCACCAAAAAGGGCAAGAGTCTGGCATTAACTACTATATATCTGGTGTAGTAAAAAGTAATCCATTATTTTTGCATGACATTGAAGGCTTGACTTACCATAGTTAGAATGATCCGATTTAGGTCACATATGCGCCGTTTTGTTCGATAACGTGTTGCCATTTTGAAAGTAATATAATGATGCCTCTCTCATAGAAGCCCTTGTCCCTATTGGCAAAAAATTGAGACAGTCGATTTTCACAAGCCTCTCTTGAAGCGAACTTTTCAACAGCAAACGTGTTCGCCATGGACAGGAACAGATGGTAATCACTCGGTGCCAAGTCCGGACTACAAGGTGGATGCATAAGAACCTCCCAACCAAGCTCCCGGAGCTTCTGGCGAGTCACTATCGATGTGTGTGGCCTGGCGTTGTCCTGGTGGAACACAATGCCTCTCCTATTAGCCAAAGCTGGGCGCTTCTGGACGATTGCTGCCTTCAGACGGTCCAATTGTTGACAGTATA
>JAGDQP010027029.1:0-25369 GCA_022664845.1 Lepisma saccharinum
CATCTACCCAATTGTTCTTGCATCCACACTTGCTACTTTTCACTATTATACGAGATTTTCCTGTTGGCGGTGTTGGTTTCACTACACCTGCTGCTACTGCTCTTGAAGATGATGACTGCTTTCCACCAGCATTCTCAAAACACAAACGCTTCTTGATAGGATATTCCACTCCCTCTAATACGCGTTGCTTTGACTTTGTAATCTTCTTTGGAGCTAATGATGAATAAACTACACTAATATCTTCATCATTCACAGTCTTTCTCTTTGGCACTAACGAACAATAGACTTCCTGAATATCGTCCTCGTCGTCCTTATCTTCCTCTTTGACAAATGAAAAGGAAGACAATACTGATGGTGAAGTCTTCACTTTAGATTTTAACATACTATAAATTGTTCGGTCTTTATCTTCTTCCTCAAAACTGCTATCCAATAACTCCAACGTCCGATCCAACTCCTCCACATCTTCTACTCCAGAGTCAACGGAACGTACTACACCTTGCTGCTGCTCTGCCATGACTGAAGCTCGCGTCTCTTTATAATGATACATACTACACTACTGCCCTCTATATATATATAATCAAAAACTTTCACCCACGCCATGACGTCAAGTAACAAGTAATATCCTGCATCCTGTCAGTGACCTTTTGACGTCAATGATCAACTACTCGCTTGTACCCACGCTGTGATCATGTACTATCTTGCCTCCCCGTCAATGACCTCGTGACGTCAGGTAACAAGCCCTATCTTGCCTCGCCGTCAATGACCTCAAACAATGTCGCAACGTTGCACTCAACATCTGGCAACAACGCAGGTCAATGACCTCTGTCACGTGATGGGAATTTCCAGACGCCAACTCAGCGTAAGAAGCAACCTACGTACAAGGATTTTCCTGTCGCGAGTTTTGTGTAACGAAGTGTCACAAGGATTTTCCTCTCGTAAATCCCTCTCTTCCACCCAAAATTCACTCCTCAGCGGCTACGAATCACGAGTTTCAAACAACGCACAAGGAGTTTCCTGTCACGATCCCCCCACCCCCAGGATTTTCCTGTCGCGAGTTTTGTGTAACGAGTGTACCCGATTTCTACTCTACTCGAGTCGGCTAAGATTTCGAATCTATTAGAGATTTCGAGTTGGTAGCCTGCTTTTACTCTTGGATTATCTAATCGTTTAACTTCGAATATAAGATGTTTTGACCCCCTGCTTTCTCTATTCGCGATGCATAACTTTTTCCTCACTTTTGTGATAACTAATTGATGGTCGGTGTCAGCTTCCGCTCCTCTTGTAAGACCTAACATCCATTATGTATTGGTGTGTCTTCGTCTATCTACTAAGACGTGATCGACCTGGTTGAGCGTTTTGTCATCCGGAGATACCCATGTGTATTTGTGTATATCTTTGTGCTGGAAGTATGTGCTCTTTACTAGTAGGTTTTCGGAGATTGCGAAAGTTAACAGTCTTTCTACATTGTTGTTCGTGATTTCGTGAAGGCTGTATTTGCCTATAGTAGCTCTATATTTTCCTCTCTACGTATCTTAGCGTTAAAAACACCCAACAAAAGTTTCGTATTATATTTCGGTAATCTGTCAAACAACCTTTCTAGCTCATCGTAAAATCTATCTTTATCGTTATCATCTCGGTCGGAGCATAGACATTTATTAAAACCGTGTTGCACCATCAGCTACGTATCGTAACGTACGATAGTATTTCGTTGACTAACTCTATATCCTGAACCGCCTCAAGGATACTGTTCTTAATGAGAAATCCTGTTCCGAAATCGTGGGACTGTGTTCCCTCATAGTAGAGAGTGTACTTGCCCTGTTAGATGCTATCTTGACCCTCCCACCGGACTTCTTGTATCGCTAATATGTCTAGCTCGTACTTCTTGGTCTCGGGTACCGCCACCTGAAGAGCTCCCGTTTTGTATAACGATCGTACGTTCCACGTTCCTATTCTAAACGCTTTCTTAATTCTGTTCTTGGAACCCCCTGAAGTAGTCCACGCCCGGAGATCCGAATGAGGGACTAGTTTACCTCTGAAATATTTTACCCCAAGAGAATCCATGAACCATCTGTTACTATTTCTTGACATGATTTAGCGGTGTAGAGCTGTCAGCTCTACGGCCTAACAGTAAAGATAGACATTCAAGATGTCTTAATCTGTCCATCTCTGAGCCTTGCCGATGCCATTCATCTTCAGCCTCAGAGTGGTAATGGTGATGCTGCTTCCCCTCATCAGGATATTTTTGTTTGGGGTTATCTTCCCCTAGTCTTTGTAGATCCCTCTACTAACTGCAAGGCAGCAGTACTGGTTTTGGTCCGCCCGGGCGGAAACTAAGCATCACATCGAAAAAAGTAACAAATAAAGTTTGTGCAGCATGAATTATCAGTCTTTTTTGTAACTACAATTTTTTTTCATTTAACCAATCCTAAAGCCACAAAATGACCTCAAACGGAGTACAACTTTGCAAAATGGCGGCAGTAGTACAACTTTGATGTATGGGGACTTTTCATATGTTATTTGGGTGGCGAAGTACTTTCTATATACCAAGTTCCACCTTTTTAAGAATTTTTTTAAACCGATCTACGGATTTTGGCTTCTGAAAAAAAAAGTTTTCGTTTGATGCCATTTTGTATCTTTAGGATTGGACAAATGAAAAAATGGTAGTTACAAAAAGATTGTTAATTTCATGCTGAACCTACTGTATTTGAAACTTTCTTCGATGTGATGCTTAGTTTCCGCGGAAATTGAGAAAAATAATTTTGGCCGCCATTTTCCAAGATGGTAGCCACAGCACAAGTTTTTTCGAGGACTTTTAGTATGTTTTTCAGGCAGGTAAAAACTACATATATATATATGAAGTTTTAAGCTTCTATGAGTTTTTAAGGTATTTTTCCTAAAATGACTGCACTAAAACTCGGCTGACTGGTTACACACAGAATGGGGAGAAGGTACGCGTAGATAGATGATCGCTCAAAGCCAAATCTATTACCAAATGTTGTCTGCAATTAATACAAAACACTTGGAGCACTATGGTGCTCCACGCTACTACTGGAGTGTTAAGAAATGAAGGTAGAAATAAAATTCTACAAGTTCTTGTAATAAAACGTTATTGTCAATTTATACATTCAATTATGAAACGTGGGCAACTTTAAGTGGTTTCTTTATCTTGAGTTAATTTACTTAAAACAATTGATGTCTTAGTCAAATTATGCTTTAACGCACTAATTTGTACGCAAGTTCTCATGTATTTAAATTTAAATTCCATGGCCTTCAGAAACTGAGATCGAAACAGAGTGTGACATTTTTCGGTACGAATGAGAAGATTTTATGTACCGTACTTACGGTGAAGATTTGAGTACCTATTACTTGTCTCTGACAGGTCAATTCGAGCTTCCCTTAAGTAAGTAGTAAGTTTACTATTTCTAACGTAAACTAACCTAATTTTACCTAACCTGAAGTTTGATTTATAAACATAGAACCGATTCTGAATCCCTTTGAACCAACGTAATAAATTTGGAGCGTTCAGATCACTGCCAGGGTCAAGCTATACTCAATTCACAATTAAATTTCCTGCTTCCCAAGCAGGAAATAAGTGAACGGTGTAGATAACTGGTCCAACTTAAAGATAACATTTAGAAAATGTTGCTTTGCTTCTACAAGGGCGAAGATGAGGGTAGATAATATTTCTTACGTAAGCAGTTTCATGATCTTACAATTCCAATCCTTTAGTCTGAAAATTCTCTAAATTAACTAACTGTGTTATATGGAATTGAATACGTTATTGCTTTCCGTACTTTGGAAGCACAATGCGATGTAAAATCAAGGGGCATATGAGTGCGAGGTTAAAATAATGAAAAAAGTTTGTGTGCGTCCTTGCACTCACATCACGTCTGATTTTACATCGTTCTTCATTCTACCTTTCCGAAATAATCTAACTATATTTAAAGTACCGTACGTTTAAAGCCATACAACAGAAGTAGCTAATATACAGAATTACTTATTTCTTCATTAACTAACATTATGACTTACGCCACTCACAAGGTCATCACCGCAGTAACAAACATCTGCCATTGGACTCTACCCTGGGCAAGTTCAAGGTAGCTTTCATCACGAACACCCACCTCTCGTAGATCCCTTCTAATATTGTCGTTCTAACGACGTCTCGGTCACCCAAACACTATGGGATACAACAATCTTCTTCAGTCTAATTTGGCTAGACATCAATATTGCTTTAAGTAAATTAACTCAAGATGAACAAACCACTTAAAATTGTCCACACTTCATATTTGAATGTAAAATTGATAATAACGTTATATTGCAAGAACTTGTAGAATTTTATTTCTATTTTCAGTTCTTAAGTGCTCCTTTAGAAGTTTAAAGGGACAATTTCCTTATAAATCTCCCTTATAGCAGGAAATAATCGAAATCTCACTATCCCATAGTATTAATTTTCACAGCATTACAAATTAAAATCATTATACTTATCGCTTCCGTCTATAGCTGCGTGCGCAGTCCGTCGTTGCTGTACCAAAGTAGCCTGTAACGTCAGTAAGTTTAAGTAACGACAGAAATCTGTCGTTGCGCTAGACACAGCCTTCGATAAAACTCGTTCAACTTATCCAGACAAGTGCTGTGCATGTGGTAGGGAGTAGAAGCTGAGATCCGAGAATTGTTATTTTTAATGTAATCTTCCAGTCTGTCCCGCCGGGGTGGAAGGGTCCCGCCTACACGCAACATATTTTTTGGATGTGTATTCTTACTACATAGTGGTCCAGAACCTAACCATTGCATGTTTACGTTCTTCCTCAATGATTGAAAATTCATGTAATCTGTGTTTAAGTAAATAAAAACATAAAAAGACGGCTTTTATCATTGACTTAAAAGGTGTGTCACCCCCTTTACCCTATGTTTTCTATATCAACTTGATTGAATACTGAATAGAAGCCTAGTATTATACAGAGTAGAAACGGTAAAGGGCCTTTCCGCATTGTATACGCAAGGAGCACGGCAAAAAATTTGCATGTAAGCCAGGAGCACGACAGGCTTACATCTAACAAGTTCAAATGAGTGATTAATACATATTTTATAACACACAATTTTTAATAATAAATGTGTGACATGTAAATAATTGTGGTCAATAAAAATTAAGAATCTATCATTCTATCTATCTATTAATACACACCAAAATGAGTGCAAAGTTCTTCGTCTAATCGACGTTCAGACTCGTTTCAATGTAGTATGTAAAATAGTAAGTCAAAATAGGCCAGGTTAATCGTATTACAAGTATAGCCGTACACAACCGGAGGCTAGTTTGTTATCCGGGATAGGTGAAGGTGGCAAAAAAGAATAATTAGAAAGTCAAAGTCAGAAATTTTTAGGAGAAAAACAGGAAATTTTAGGACGTTCTTAGTAAATGTATGTATGTTAACTTCTAGTGTGCAATATATGTCTGTCAAACTATGTCCTTCACTCCACTATACCCACTGCCGCAGGCGAGGAGCACTGATGTTCTTCAGTCGAAAGTCACAAACTCAAATATTACGAAAACTAATTAAAAGCGGACAAGCTAGCCCTTTCCTATTATAAAAAAAAATACATACAATCACACACATACTCACCCTCTCTCTCTCTCACACACACACACACACACGCACGTACACACACACACACTCAATCATATATTAATTATATAGAGTACTTATAAAAATAGATTAACATATAAAACAATTTCAATCGAGTTAAGTGATAATAAAATGGTTATTATATTTTAATGGGGTTAGAGAGAACATGGAAGGAAGCAAGAAGCAGTTATGTTGTGGGAACATCTGTTTGCGCCTCGTGTACCAATTTTTAGCAAAATTTGGGAAATACCGCGGCTTCGGAATTCAGTTAAATCGCGATATTTTTGATTATTCAAAAATCGTAGGCAAACGTAACGTACTTTATTTCTTTTGCGAAAATTAAATTGATGTAAAGGCGACATTGTTTCTCTTATACGGACGTCTGTTAAGAGCGATTTTTAAACTCGCTCATTGCCTTTAGTTTCCCTGAATAAATATTACGAACTCATTATATAGATACTTAATTATTTATCCTAAACAAACATTGCCTTGATTCCATTATCTTATATTTTATTTTTATCAATTTGTAATTATAAGTAATCTGCATTGATTGTCCCCAACTACAGTAGGTCAAATAGTCGCTTTTTGTGAACATGGAGATGGGTTCGATTCTGGTTAGGATCTATGAAACGTAATAATTTGAAACAAATTTTACCAAAAACTGTAGGTCGCGTCCTTAAAAGCTTATAAGCTCGTTTACGACATTTTTTTCAATTTAAAAAGTAACTTGCAGATGCGGGTTTTGTCCCTCCATTTTACACAAGCCTGTTAATAATTGTGTTGATAGAGCATTCAGTCTAGAGACAGATAGATTTATGTTACGGATATTTCTGGATAAGGTGAACAAATTGTGATTTCTTATTACCTCCCATCAGTTAGAGATGCCGTGTATACGCTATACGATTTACGAAACGAACTTGGGATCCATTGATTGCAAGTAACGAACGCAACTACTCGTCTAACAAGAACACATTTATTACTCAAAGGCGAAAGAAATTAAAAGCATACAAAAAGCACTATAACGGTACGCTCGTTCCAGTTAGATTTAGAGAAAACTAAAAATAACATAAGACTGTGTTCCATCCTCGGTTCTTCCTATTACTCACATGTATTTATTTTGTGCATGCTGACGTATTACAATAACAGCATCTTTTTTTCTTGTAAGACATTGGAACCAGGGTTACCAGATCATTTTTTTTCTTACCAGTGGAGGGCAGTAAAGTTAAAAGTGGGGGACAACTGCGTTTTTTCTTTCTCAATGAAGGATAACTAAGCTAAGATTGATAGAGAACTATAGCTACCTTTCATTTAAAATGCGATAAAGAGAAACTGAAGAACAGAAGAATTTCGTACTTCTAAATTTTAAAGCGCAACCTACATTCTTTTTTACATTTTTATTGTATCTTCCTACCAAGTATTAAAATTTAATGAAATTGGAAAGATTATCAAATGACGAACCATTTGCTTGATATTTCGGAAGCGAAAATTTTGTTAAAATTAAGAATTTGGATCACAGGAGTGCAAAAATGTCCAATTCACAACTCTTTACCCTGGTCGCTAACGAATGGAGATATTTCAGGACATTTAGAACAGGAAGGTGGACAGGAAGACAAGCAGTGGCGATTTCTTGGGATAGACAAGGTAGACAGCGTCTACCCAAATTATGTGATATTAAAAAAAAATAATACTTTGGTATTCACAACTAATGAATTTCGATGTGATTTGCACCTTTGTCACCAAAATTAGTCATTTTTCCCTTCAAGTAACATACAGTCTACAATGTAAAAATGCAAAAAATTAATGAAAAATGTCATAACTATAACATTCAAGAACATTCTAAAGGCTCCAAATTGCTGATTATTTTTTTCACACTCTATTCACGCGACCTAAAGTAGGAGCAGCCGATATGCACAAACTGAGAGGCTCCACAGAAGAGACTTTTGTCAAACTGTCTAGCTTCCCTGTGTATGTAAAATGGGTAGTTTCAAGGTTTTTAAAGGGCTACTTCGCATCATTCTTGCCGACACGCGCTTTCCATGTAGACACGTCTCTCCTCATATTGTGTATGCATGATTTTCTCGCAGGCAGGCAATGAGCTAAAACGTTGCACGGAAGAGTATGCTCACTTGTCATTATTGGACCTGAATGAAACTGCAGTATTTTAATCAAATATCTATCGCTGTAGACACTTTCTTGAGTGCTGGGTTGTCCGTGACTATATAATAAAATGATAAAGAGCAAGTAGTTTTTCTAAAAGAGAAAATTATTAGGAATGGGAAACTTCATTTCTAAAAGTTCTTGTTGGATCAGGAGTAAAAGTTTGGAACAAAAGCAAGTAGAATGGCGTTCCACAAGAAATGCGCTTTAAATACACTTGGAAAAAACATGAATTTTACTTTCTATCTTCATGAAATCCACCCTACTTGCAATTTATCGGTTTAAAGAGGATTCTTACTGACTCAATCTTGTATAGCCAATTTGGACAGTTTTAACTACTAGGATAATCTTTGAATATTTTAGAAATTGTCGATATTAATTTAACTCATAGAAATATAACTTTTCTACTGTTGGTGTAGGAATTCGGCCAATGTTTTCCCATAGCGTCTACAAATCGCCAGCTTTTTCCACCGATAAAATAGAGACCTAATCTTTCTTCAGTTGATCTAGGTTGCTTGAGAACACCGTTTATTCTAGTAGTTTCGATTAACAGCTTCAAAATAAACACTGACATCCGCAGTAGTGAAAATAAAATTCTAACACCAATCAAATTGTCGGAGTTTGTTCGTAATAGTTTTTTTTTTTTAAAACATATTTTGAAATTATTCACGTTATTCAACATTTGCTATTCATGTTATGTCAGCATGTACTGAAAGCAAATTAAAAAGAATCAAGGCATGTTTTCAAATTCTTGGTAAATAAATTGTCTTTTTTAACAACTATTTTATCTGCGGCGGCCTCTACGCATAGCATAGACCGTGATTCTAAAAGAAAATAATGGCAGTATTGCCGAAATGAAGGTGGGAGTTCGGAACTCATTTTCAAACTTTACATTTATGCCCTTTACAGCAGCTTAAGGCTACAGGTCGTAATGTCTTTCACGTTGCTATTTTCTTGGAGGAGTGAGAAGATAGAAACCAGAGCTTCTATCGAAGGCCTCATCCAGGCATTTTCGTGGCGACTTGAGCGGGCCTTGAACCCACGCTCCTTCCAACCTTTTTTCGAAGTCAGCGAATACAACTATTCGACCACAGGGGCTGGGTGTTCGGAATAACTTAACTGAGGTAAGAGACTTCCGTCCATCCTTCAAACATTTTAGCTGATTTTTTTTTTTTTTTTTTAATATTATGATATATTTTCAGGAGAAAATGTAGGTATCAGCACAAAAAACAATAAAGGAAAATTTTACTTTTGATTTCCCTAAAAGCTTGTCTTAACATTGTATATATAATATGTCTGTCTACCCACTTGCTTTTGTCACTTTTCGCCACTGAGGACAAGACTAAAAAGGAGGTTCTGTCCTCCAAAACAAGGACGTATTGGTTACCCTGGTTGGAACTGATTATCGAACTTGAGTATTCCGATGTTGGGTAATTTTAAAAAACAACAATATAATAAAAAAATAGTTATTGTTGTTGCTGTTGCAGCTGTTGTTATTGTGATATGTGTGCCTTATAAAAATATGTTCTTTTCTTCATTGGTATTGAAACAATTTTTATTGTTTATTTCTTAAGTAACATGTTTTAAATCAATTGGAAAGGAAGCAACTTAAAGTATTTCATTTTCTTATCAAAACAGTTATTAATTATACAAAGATTAAGTGTTCTAATGACCCCTACAAATGAGGAAAGAGAAGAATTAAGAGTTCAAAGTTAATAGTTCAGAAGATATGAAAATTTCATGGCCGGATTAAATTTTCAGTCAATGTAACATCACAAGCGTGAATTTTGGTACAATTTTATTTTCGTCGCATGTACGATTTCTCCACAACAGTGAAACTTAATTTCCTTATATTTTCTTCTGATCCATAAAAGTGGGATCTTGCACAATTTCTTGACCATCTGCTGACCCTGTTGTCCGCTAAAGAACAGGGAATTACTATCAATATTATTATACACTTTTATCTAAATTTAGTCATGGTGTTTATGAGGAGAAATTCTTGTGATTATCTTTAATGCCACTTCCAAACGCATTAGAATCTGAAAATTTGCACGCAGTCTTAAATCCAATGGCAATGCATGTCTATGTAGAAAGTCGCCGGATTTTCCGATTTTTCGAAAACTTCAAAGTCAAAGCTGTATCTTTTTTTACTGTGAAAATATGCTAGATGGACAGTTGTAACTTTTTCAGCTAATTCACTGATTTCTAATCAAACTATTTTATATTAATTTACAAATAAATAATTCTGCTCTTACAACTTAATACTCTACAAACTGTTTAAATTCGATTCCCGTTTGTTTTCTACCTATTGTTTAATCTATAAAGTGGTTGTTAGTTGCAGTCTGATTTATGTATCTGCTAGCTAAGAAAGTATTTTGTACGGCTTTTCATGGTTATGCATTTTCCAACAAAATTTACTAAAAAGGACGCAATAAAAATTAGAACAATTTTAGAAAAACACACTTTGGTAAAGAAATACACTAAACAGTACAAAATAGTCTTTTCTTCATACCCTGATATTTTCTAATTAGTAATTACTTATAAATTTTAAGCATTGGGCTCATAGAAAGTGGTATTCATATTCATGTTACGTAATATTACACATGAACATAGTTTTCTTTGAGCGAACCATGATTTTGTTATTAATCATAAAATTATTGAATTGTTTAAAGAATTTCTTCCATTATTTAAGAAATACTTCTACCATTATTTAAGAGCAAATGACACAAAAATGATTACTAATATAAACAATTTACTTTTGTGTTTCCAACTTTTCCAACCTAGTGTACAGGCTAATACAATCGGACTTCATAAATACGCACATGATTGACTTCGCTACTATTCCGAATACTGAAAAACATGACTGAAGTCGATTTTATAAATAGGTACCGCTACTGGCTGAAGTGAAGTGATGTTGGAGATACTGTAAAGCGAGATGGTAAGAGCGATCAATTTTCAATATTATTTTCTAATTGAAATCTGGAATTTAACGTTGAAATTACGTCTATAAACTATGCCCTTTACTTGATGGATTTTCGTTCTTTGCCTTATACAGTGAATGATCGTATAAAAGCAAATTAGAAAGCAGTGAAAGCCACTTTACATATTAACAATGTCTTTGTATAAAATATGAATATTTTGCACACATATTTCGTGTTACGTACAAAAGATGAATTGAAGACCTCACTGCAAAGACCGGTCAAGTCCATTTTCGTTTTTACAAGATCAGATTTTAGTTCCATTGGATGTTTCAAGGTATTCTGCATATTTGGGTGAAAGAATCACTCATAACCAATTGCAAAAACTTGCCTAATGTTGAAAACTACTTGACTGCTTCACTGATTTGTGTCCAAAATGGCCAACAGAAAGTTCTTTTTTTGTTCCTCCCATAAAATTCTCGTTTTTGTACTTGACCGCTTTTTGCAGCGAGGTCTTCAATTTATCTTTTATTTTTCAAACTCACTTGCATCCCTTTCCTTCTAAGCTCCTCATATTATGAATTTAAACATTCTGTCTAAAGGAACAAGTTTTGATGGATTCAATTTTGTGTGTGCACCATAAAGACATTATGATACCATGAAAATATTTACAAAACTTCGCCTGCATGTATTACTTCAGTATACTAATATAATCATCTTTCATCTGGAAAGGTATAAGAGTTCCCCCATCATTAAATCAACATGTAGAATAGCTCGTTCATTGGTAAAAGGAAGAAATTCTCGCTAACTACGAGCCACCCATGAAGCTGACTGGAACTCGATCTCTCCAAAGACCCATATAAGTTGTTATTTTAAATTTGTAACCTCTACACCAAAATCGTGATCCTGACTGTTCGATAAAAGGTAGCATGATGACGATGCAGGCAATATTCTCAGCAATGAATGACGTAATAACCACATACCACATACAGTGTTGCTAATCAAAGTAACATGTCTCTAGTCTTGTAATATTTTTAGTGTAGCTCTAGAAAGATGTTGAAGATTTGCAGATACGCTTCTTTTCATATCATTACTCTTTGCACAAATTCTTTCAAAATGAAGGTATATCCATACTTAGACACGAAGTTGTAAATTTTACTGTCAATTTTTCTTTGCATTCGATAAATATTCAGTGTATTTACCGATGGATCCAAATCAGCTGAATCTGTTGCATACGGGTTTGTTATACACGGAGAACCTCACCAATTTTGTTTAATCCCAAAGCTAGTATTTTTACTGCTGAGCTATATGCACTTATAGAGGTTTTGGATTTTAGTATTGTTCGTGGTTTTAACCGCATCCTCATTGGTCAGATTCACTCAGTGACCTACACAGTTTCGAGAATATGTTTAGTAAACATTCGCTCGAGCCAGAAATGCTTCCTAAGACACATGTCATCCGATTTGGTGGTGATGAGGTCGTATTCTGTTAGATATTAAGTCATGGTATCCATGGTAACTTGAACTGGCACTTGGCAAACCAAGCTGTTCGTCAGTCCTCTTTAGGAGCTAACATCGATATTCAGCATATTCCATTACAGGACATGGTGATATCGACAATTTATCGGGACTGAATGGCAACCACGATGGAATGGCTTTTTTGTTAATAAGTTGAAGGATGTTGAGGTTACCATTGCTCCATGGAAGTCTTCTTGCAGAGTAGGCGAGAAGAAGTGCTTTTCTGTCGCCTACGCATACGGCACAGTCTCTTGGCGCTCGAATATAATTTGCTATGTTTGAATCCGAAGCATTACTATACTTGCAATGCAGTTTTAAATATTCATCATGTTCTTTTTCATTGTCCTGGATATAGTGTTGTAAATAAAAAAATGTTCGCTTTTTCTAAAACTTCCGTTTTCTTAAGAAAGAAAAACATACGCCTATTTTTTTTTTTTTTTTAGGGCATCAATTTGTATTACCGCAAACGTTTCTTCACAAGAATTACTTTTTTATAGGTAATTAAGAAGAAATACGACATATTTTAAACCCTAGATATTGTAAGATTACAAACATTTTTTGGTATATGTGTTATATTCTGGGTTGCCCAGTTCTCAGCGTTGCCAACTTTATAAAAAAATTCTTATTTCTTCCATACCGTGTCTACTCCAAGCATAGCGTAAACATCATTTAACACAATAGAAGTTACAAGTTTTCGGTGTCCCCGATCTCAAGCACCCCAGTTGTCAGTATTGCCAGCCTATTTCAAAATTCAACTTATAGAAATGCCTTTATTAATACAAAGCTGTACATGTGCATTGATTTACACCAAATTTGACATATAGGTCATACAGGCACTCCAAGTGCCGTAGTTTGTCAGGGTTGCCAAACGATTGTTAAAATTCTACATTTCATATTTGTTACCGTTCGACGTATCCGCATTGATTTACACAAAATTTGGCATATGCATTAGGTACAGGGGAAATTCATGTGGGTACTTCCGGCGCCGAAGTTGTCAGTGTTACCAACCAACTTTAGAATATAAAATGTTTAACTGCGTCGATATCGTTGAAAGTATCAGGACCAAAACTTGTATTTACGTACTGGGACGTGTCATAGAGATATCTTAGTTCCCACAGTTGAGAGTGTTGCCAATCAATTTTAATCATTAAATATTTACTACTTGCATATACTTCGACGTATCCGCACCAAAGTTTGAGTAAACATACTCAACCGCCCAAGCACCTAGTTGTCAGCGTTGTCATATTACTTTTTTTTTTTTTTCAAATAACCCCAATACTGTTACGTGCTGATAGCTATTGCTATACTTTCAAAAAGCGCATGGGGAGCTGCGGGACGTAGCTACGTTATAATTTGAAATAATACTTCTCAGAGACTTATTGCAACAGACTCATTAGAAAAAACATATATGTAGTTGTTTGTTTACAAGAGTATTCATTATGGACTTATACAATTGTTTAAATATGCATATATATATATATACACTGTCTGTATCTTTGTATATTTTCACAGGTTGGGGCAAGGCTTGGAGCCCGGAGCATGAGGGAATAATGCCTCCTTTTTTATAGTGAAACAAAATGTACTAGTAAAACCAAACATATATCTCTGCCCAAACATATAGAAGCAAGTTATTTCCCGGGACTTTGACCTGCAGATAATTGATCTTTGCGGATGATAATTATGATCAAAAATAGATATCTTCCTTGAATAATACCGCAATTAGAAATTAACATATTGTATATAGGGGATGAGAGCAAATTTCGGTAAGAAATCATAGTTTTCAGCTTACAGTAAAGATCTCTTCTTAGTTGTATTATCTCTAAAAACTTAAATTCTTCCCACAATTCAAAATATTTCTTCAGTTCCCTGGAGGTATATTAGTATTTTAGTACAAGCTATACCAAATAACTTCTGTCTGTATGTCCTTAGTTAATTCCTTATGTTTGTCGCAGTGAAGATATACGAAGCATAGCAATGTGGTAGTGAAAGCATAAATAGGTCCCATCATTTGCCTCGTAAGGCTGCAGGAAAACAAAATAATAGTAAATTTGGATGAATGTCTGTGGACTTTAACTCGAATCCTGCTGATTGCATTACCTGCAGCATAAAGCATTCGATACCTGTCTAAAAAAAAACATTAAAAAAAATGAAAGAGAACCATGTTTTTGTTTTAAAAAACTTCACAAAAAACACGATTTTTTACAACACTCTACCTGGATATGATCATCCCAGACAACGTTATGATATATCCAAAGACATGGCGTAAGTTCTTGGGAATAATTCTGATGTGCTACATATATTTTTCGTATCAATGGAAGAGACAGGCATGGTAAGTTCTATTTGAAATGAGCATATTCCCTAGCTGTTAAGTTTTATGTTGTACTATTTGATATATTTATGTATATTTGATATATTTTTACAGCCTTAGATTTTATATTTAAACTTATTTTACCGAGATTCGTGTACAGTTACTTACAAAAGTAAATGGAGGTTGGAATTATAAGAAATAGTAGCTTTTTTCTCCAGGAGAACTGTTGCACTTTACGCCTAATAGTTAGACAACTAAAATGACAGTACAAATATGCGCGAAAATATGGATTGCCAGGATATTCCTGCATTTAGAGGAAGAAAGCTTTAGTCCTTCAGCATCATTTAGAGGACGTCGAGAGAGTTAGACAGAAATCCCATTCTTCTCTTGTTCAAACTCACAGAGAGAGGGAGAGAGAGAGAGAGAGAGAGAGAGAGAGAGAGAGAGAGAGAAAGCATATAAGAAGACGGGGAAAGAGCGAAAAAAAGAGAGGAAAAACAAGGAAAGAGGAAAACAAAAATGGCGCAAGATATCCAGAAAATGAAATTATAACGTTTATGAACACACTGTCTGCGTCTCTCTCCCCTGTCCCCCCCTCTCTGTCTTGTGTGTTTCTCCCTTTACGGGATGAATCTATTTCAGGAGCAATCGCGAACATCATTTACAGCGCTTAATTCCTTGAAGAAAATATTTAGAAATTCAGACTGAGAATCGAACCCAGAACCTTCAGAATGAGAGTCTGACACGCTGAACACTTAGCTACACAGACCATAACAAATATGTTGTTAAATCAACCATTGAACTCGCTTCCCTCAGCAGTTAATTTATATGTAGCCTAAATTTCAGAATTATCTTTCAAAAAAGTAAATCCCACTTGCTGGCGGCGTGCTAATTCGCCAATTCCAACCGGTAAGAATAAAAATAATTTATTAGAAATTCTGCGTTCAAAGTGCTTTTGGCAGAAGTTGGTGATGTCAACGGTTGGGGATTTAAATACAGCACCGAGAGCACAAGTTGCCAGCTGCCTAACATGGCGTATTGGTAGGACGCCGGCTCACGAAATAAAAAATCCGGGGTCGATCCCCGCCGGCCGGGAGAGATTTCTTCATTTTTTCTTAAAAAATATATTTTTAAAAGTTTTAATTTATTATTAATATTTCCTTTCTTGCATTTTCAAGATTGTTTTAGAAATGCAGTTTTTTTTTTAAAAAAAAGTTAAGACTTTTTCTTCTTGTTGTCTTAAAAATATTTGTTCTGGGTTCAAATTTATTATTAATAATTGCTTTCTTCCATTTGTCGTAGATTATATAAAATTAGTGACCATGGGTTAAGGTAGGTTAGGTAATGTCAGGTTCGGTTATGTATCTTTATTCTTTCGTTTCTTTCTTTCAAATTACATTTCGATCTGTTTGTGCGAACCTGATCTTACCTAACCTTCGCTAACCCATGGGAACGAAAAATGCAATTCGCGGAGGGAATGGCCCCGGTTATCGGTGGGCATACGTAAAAGTGATAAATTGAGTATGCCTAGCGCTAACCGGGCGCTGAGCCCACCTGAGGCTCACGCCGCCCAGCTCCCTTCGGATGCACCGTGCTGCACCTGAATGCTACACCAACGCTGTACCACCGACAATAGGCTGATAGACTGCTGAAAAGATTTCATGCTGAAAAGTATTCGAAGTTGTTGTTGTTAATATTACCGGGTTCGATTCCCGGTGGGGGCTCAAAAATTTCGGTGTTGACCCAGCATCGTGAGGACAATTAGGGAGCTACTGTGAATAAGAGACAGTGGCGATCACAGTGAGAGCTTCGATTTCCTCTCCCAACCCGTCTGGTCAGCGTGGGAGCAGTAGACCAACTCCTCCCTTCGGGGAGAGGCCTCATCCACTAGTGGATTGAATATGGCTGTGATTTATTATTTATATATATATATATATATATATATATATATATATATATATATATATCATGCCATAATTTTGAAGATATTTGAACCAAATCGTATTATGTTGTTTCTATGTTTAATAGTTCGGCTAAGTTCGTTAATGAGCAAAATCGGCCCAAGGGGGTGGTCAGGGGAAGGGGTTGAGATTTTGAAAATATATATTTATATAATACACACTAGCGGCCATAATTTTGAAGATATTTGAACCAAATTTTATTATGTTATTTCTAGGCTAAATAGCTCGGCTAAGTTCATTAATGAGCAAAATCGGCCCAAGGTGGTTGGGGGAGAGGGTTGAAATTTTGAAAAAAAATATATATCAGCCCCCATGGAGTTTATAGGGAAACTTTGTATGCATAAATTATAGTACTCCCTAAGAAGTTTACGGTGACACCAACTATTCAGGGGTTGTGGGGATACGAGTGAGGATGGGGTGGAAATTCGAAAGTTTTAAAACCATGTCTTGTGGGGTAACGTTGGAAAGCTCTTGATGATTAATCTATATAATTTCTCGATAGCACTCATATTTCGTTAAGGGTATATAAGGTGGCAGGTTTCATTGGGCGGATTTCAACTGGAATATCACTGCGTTCAGTTCTAATAACAAAAAGTTTGCACGGTAATTAATTAGGGTAATTAGTTCCCGTATTTATAATTTTATAATGAAAATAAAATGATAAAGGTATATTTACTTAAAGTGTTTTTATTCTGCACTTACCCCAATAAATTAAATCAAAAACACTTCGAAATCTACCTTAGCCTGTAGGCCTTCCGAAAGGATTTCTTTTTACTTTTGAATTACTAAAATCAAAATGTTGTATAAACGAAATCTCATGTTCATGTTAAACTACTACTGTAATGAAATTAAGAAAAGATTAAAACAGCATTATTGTTCTTCTTGATTGAGCAGCTATTACAAAAGAATTAAAACTCTCACTGAAAACAAAAATCTGATTTTATGAACACCTTTCTCTAATTATTTTAGTTTAATACTCATAAAGTGTAATTACCATATACCAGAAGTGTGCGGAGCATAAATGTTTTTTAAGGTTGACTTTAAACATATCCGGTGCACTTAGTTTTCATGATTTATTTTTGAATACTTTTAGTACATATTTTATTTGTAACATATTCTTAGAAACTCCAGGTCACTTATTTTCCAACGGAAATTCATCAATACACAGCGAAGAAAGTGACAAACTAACTATGTTTTACATAGCTCAGTTAATTAAAGCAGTAGGCTATCAGGTTCGATCTTCGCATCAGCCAATATTTCTACTTTCTTTTGTAGTCTACAGAAGTATATGTAATTTAACTTAAATGAAAAGGCGTTCAAAGAATAAAATGTATAAAAGGAGGCGTGCAAAGATGCCATGAAAAGATTATTCAGCGCTCAGCATTTGACTGAATGAAAGTGAAATTTTAGATCTTCAACGTTCTAATTACTGGATTATCGTCCTTACCCACAAGTCTACATGCTAAATAACATCATTGCCTTAAGTATTGCAATTAAACTTAACGCAAACAGCACAACACATTAAAATAGTACCGTGTCTTACGTTAAAGAATTGTCTAGATTCAAGTAACAGGAATTGTACAATGTGCACGGTGAGAAATGTTAACTATGAATGTCTCAGTGTCTGTAAATAAATTCCTCCCTCTTTGTAGGCAGTTCTGTAGACATAAATATGTCGCATAACATGAATGTGAAAAAATAACTAATTATTTGTACACTGTCTCAAGCAAGGGAACTACCCTACAGAGGACGAAGCGAAAATAATAGTTTCATTTTCCATGTCAGATCTGTCTGTCAGATTACTATCTCTATTCTTAGTAATTAGTGTCGAACAGGTATTACTACTTAGAACGCCAAACAACAAGTTCATTTCACACTTATCTGCGTTTAGCGATCACCCTCATCACTGTCATCAGTCTTCACGGATGGAATGTGAAAGCGTTCTGCTATCGACGTTGGTTCTTTTTTTGGCAAGTGGTTAGGAATAAGAACAAGTGTTGCTATGTTCTCTTAATTACCACTAATTTTTAGTTACTTCTGTTTTTAGAAACTATTGAATATTTCTGATATTAGAGCAAGACAGTCTAGAGGTCAATACTGCCAAGACTAAAAATAGATATTTTAAAGGTTCAAGGATATAAATTCTGTATTAAATGGTATTGTAGTATAAAAGGAAGAGTGTTATACAAGGTTTTGATACGTAGTCTGACCACACTGAATAATAATAATAATAATAATAATAATAATAATACAGTGCAGTAGTACATTATGGTGGCAATATGGAGAATCTTGGCAATGGAAATTCTGGTTCTACTGCTTCCTTTTCAAAAGCACTTTGAGTGGGTGGTTGACGGTCACTGATTACGATGAATGTTACCTCTGCGCATTTAGATCTATAGATTAGTGCACTGTATTATTTCAAGTTTGAACAAAGCTCTGAAAGTTTTTGCAGGAATGTACAGTTCTTTCTTTCAGTATTGTACGTTGTAGTAATATACAGTATATCATTTCTGCAACGAATAGTTAGTTTGAGCAATATATTTTCAGATAGCGTTAGTTGTTATAACCAATATGGATTGTATATAACAGTATGACCTAATGTTCCTCTATTCAGTGGTGGGCCAAATTTGGGCCACATTGTGTAACTTAAATATAAGTCAGTAAGACCTACAGTTCGAAGAGGAAAACATTAATCGTGGCAATCGTGGTGAAACTTATGCCATAATTGCCACGCATACAAAAATCTATTAAGTAAATTCCTGGAGAAAAGGAACAAAGAAAGTAAAAAGAAGAGGCCGAAAGCGGGCTTACCCAAAACTTCACAGGCAAAACCTTCCTGGGAGACAAGTCTACATTACGCCACAGAGAGTACATAACAAAAACAAAAGAGAACGGCTAACGGAGCTGAATACAAGGCGGGCACCTACTCATCAGCGCCTTGTTTCAGCCTAGGACCATCAAAGACAAAACACGCACTAGTCTGGAACCACGAAGCATGCATGGAAGAAGCCCGAAAAGAAGTGCCAAAACGCAGGAAGTTGGCGAAAAGCAGAAACCTAGAACACGAAGAAAAAGGCCCCCAAAAAGGGGGAGAGACGCAGGAGAGAACATCCCGCAGGAAAGCAGAACACAAAACACTATTTTAGTGACCTTACGAAACTAGACCCCTAAAATGTACAAGTCTCAATGCAGCCGCGCACTAGTTAACATAAAACACGAAATTTAGATAAGCTCAACTTATTTGACTATTCCCTCATGTTTGCTGAAGTATTGAATTAAAATATCAAAACTTAACTTCATTTGAAGTTACTTTACATATACACATGAAATAAAATTTCGCGGACTGCAACAGTGAAAGGCTGGGAACCTTTACAGCAATACCACAGAGATGGTAAATTACCTACTTCTTAATAAAACCCTTGACACAAGGAATATCTTGTAAATTATAATTTATTCTTATTTAAGAATAACACATCCAATGCAAAAGACTGATTGCTGAATTTCGAACAAAAAAAAGTTTCTGAAGAGAATCTCTAGCACATCAAAACGTGTTTTTAAAGATGCTGTTAATTTCACGTATCAGAAGGTATATTATTCGTTTACAGAAATGCTCTGCCTATGAGCAGAGATAAGATTTCACACACTTATATTTTCCAAAAAGATTAGGTTAGTTTCTATTTCCAAATATGGTAGACATTCTACACTTTACACCACTGTACACCACAGTTAAACAAAAATTTCTACAATCACCGAAGTATAACATTTCTTTCTATGGAAAATATTACTTACAAATATAACTACTGGGCAGAAATTTAACTTTGATATTCCAAGTTCGTTGTAAAACATTTCGTATGTATTTTTTTCTGTTCATTTTTGTACTTAACACAACCTAACATCCAATTTGATAATATAGTCAAGATGTACTATAGTCGGGTTAGGAATAAATTTACAGAATGAATTTCTATATGCAAACTGGCTTAGGGTTTGCGAACGCAACGAAGGAGTTTTGAACTTTGGCTGTAATCCAAATAAAACATTGCGAATCGTTTTAATTTTTCGTTAACAAAACGGACATACTGTAGGGATTTCGTGCCATATATACCACACTAATTTCCGAAATGAGCAAACCAGATGCTGAGTGGGAAAGAACGTGCATTTGAAAAGTAGCATCAACTATAGTGCAGTGCAAGGTAAAATATTCAATACTTTCGAACCAATGGTAACGTGCTGTAATTTCGCTATTTAAACATACGTGAATCAGACTTGAGTTTCAGAGAGAGAATGAGAAATTTAAGACATTGACCAATACATAACTGATTGTAAACCGACCCCCGATGCCTGCCAAATTAAGCGAACATATTCACTCATGTTTCCACTAGTACAACAAATCACTGACATGCTGAAGGTACACTAATCACTTTCACACACATTGAAGAAAAGGGGCTTAGAGCCACAGATGATTATATTTATTTTTTATTTAAAAAATGAAAGAAAATAACCACTGCACATAACATATAACACAATATCACCTCACACACTGATGAACCAGCAAAAAAGCTTCGCTTCTAACTTCAACCAATATGGAGGGTGAAACGACAGCCAGCAAAACTATTAACCTTTCACCTTGCTGAATTATGAAGAAGGCAGCTACATAATTTTGATATATTTCATCAGACGAGACTGCTTTTGTGTTTTATAAACTTTTAATACTGGGCTGCATAATTATTTACTTCATATGTGAAATTTTCGAGGGCAGCTGTTTTCAGAGCAGCTTTTACAAGTTGACGGTCATAACAGTACTGTCTGATCGGCCACAGCCAATCAAAGACGAGGATCGAATCAGGGACAAAGAGGGGAAGGAAGTGTGGCTTAACCACCTAATTTCTCAACGAAATAAATAAAAAATCAGATCTTTAAATATTTTTATGAAGATTTAAAACGAAAGAAAAATTGTTGAAGAAAATAATGCCATAAAATATGCAAACCATAATTAAGTAATAAAGTGAAGAAACAATAAGAATAAAAATCCCGCCAATACAACAATGAGAGAGATAACTTGAATGGCTCGGCTTCATTGACATCTGGATAAATAAACACTCTGAAGTTAGCCGAAGACGAAAAAATATCACCGACAAAGCACGAAGAAAAAAGAAAAAGACACAAAAAGGGGCAGAGGATAAGATATGTTCCGACCAACCGATAATAGGTCGCTACACTCTCAACTTCAGTGCAAGCGGTCTCGTGTTTGATTTCAGTGGAGGCTGAATATTTCGGTGTTGAACCAGCATCGCGAGGACTATTATGGATCTACTTAATTAAAAGAAGTAGCGGACTGTGGTCAGGAAAGTCAGGCACACGGATACAAAGAGATGTTTCGCTGACCCCGTAAGAGTGTACTTGAACGTAATAGAGCCATCCGACAGGCCAAATCCTGTCGCACCGCTCAGTTGACTTTATCTTAGTTTAGGTTTGATGTGTGTTAAATAACTTTTTTAAATGCCTCTCATTGTGTACAATTTTCTTTATAATTATTTTCGTCTATAGCTTATCTCCATTTCAAAGATGAGTAATTCGCATAGTTTTGAAAAAACATATACTGATTGTATATAACAAAGCTAATGCTTACTTTATACAACGCTTCAATGTCCCTCGTATGAGCTAAAAATATTCTGTGTTCAGATGCACACAAATATATTTACTATTTCATAACAGTACATGTTAATTAAAAATTGGTGTTTTGCATTGGGATACTACTACAACTACACTGTAAAAACAGGAGACACAACGTTCATCCAAAAAATGGCAGCTGAGCTGCCTCCACTTTTTGGATTGACCTACATTCAGCCGGTTTTAGGTTGAACGTTTTACTTTCCGTAAAATTTCAAAATGCGTGTATACATTACATATATATGAGTGTTCCAACGTATTTCATTCAATCCGAGCATTTTTTTAAAGTAGAAAAGAATAAAAGGAAATATTCCTTTAAAATAAAAAATAAATAGTTGAAGTTGTTGGGTTTCGATCCAGGGTCCACAAGCACACTGGTCAGACGTTCTAACAACTTTTTTTATTTTTTATTATTATTTTTTTTTGTAATTATTTATTTTATGTCAACAAGAACTGAATTACAGCCTACTTCACTACAAAACTTAAAGAAAATACAGAAGTGTTACATCAATTATACATAAATGGCGCGATGGTAATTTGCAAATAATTTAGGTTTGTTCACAAAAGGCAGTGCCAAATACTGTTCACGTAAAAATTGTACATAGTAAGGTACGTCCCATAAATCCTCTTTCATTAACATAATTTCTAGTGTCTGTATTGTGATCCAAAACATGATTCTCTTTTTTGCCTTGGGAAACACTTGAAATGCCGGGAAAAGAATAATGTCCTCTATATCATAATTACGAAAACTACCTGTAGTCAAACGATTCATAATTTTTTCATATTGTAACCAAATCGGGCTTGTGCCTGTGCACCCCAACATTTACCGTTTCATCCTGGCCACATTTGTCACACATCACATCTAGATTACGGCCCCGCGCATATAAATTCACCTTCGTCGGCCTGATATTGTGTATCACCATATAAGCCAGGTTATATAACGACGCAAGTTTCGACAGTTCTTCGACATTTTTCCAAATCACTGTCCACGTTTTGTGGGGATGGCTGTTTTGAATGGCCAGGATATGCTGCACAGAGAATTGAAGGTATTTATAAGTTTGTCGAACTGTCCACTGAGCCAAGGGAATTTGTGCTATTAACGCAGATGAAATATGTAAAAAGGTGTTAAACAAGTAGGGCACTAAATTCTTCCACGGCTGTACATGTAATGGCAAAGACAACTCTATGCGATGCAATACTTCATTCAAAAGTTGTGTCGCAAACAACTGCGGGAATTCACACAGTAATTGCGTGGTGCGATGAAGCAACAGTGCCGCACCCTGTATTCTAACGTCTTTTAATTGAAGTCCTCCATACTTCAAGAGTAAGTCACAAGTTCTTCGATGTGTGCGTAACTTACGAGGGGAGGCTGAAAAGTTCATGAAATCACCAAGAAGAAATTTACCTGGAAGAACCATTTTAACACACTATTCAACGTATTCCCCCCGAAGCTCAATACACTTTTCACAACGATGTTGCAACATTTCTAACCCTTACAAATAGAAGGTCTTGTCCTGCTGTGTAAACCAGCCCTCCACCTCCGCAATGAGTGCCTCATCGGATGGAAAATGTTTGCCTTTGAGATGTTTTTTCAGTTGTGGGAAGAGATGATAGTCGGAGGGGGCCAGATCAGGTGAGTAGGGTGGGTGAGGTACACAGGTGAAGCCCAGATCCACCAGCAATTGCATGGTTTGATGAGCCTTGTGGGAGGGTGCATTGTCCTGGAGAAACTGAACACCACTGCTCACTTTTCTCCTACGTTTTTTCTTCAGAAACTCCTTTAGCTCAATCAAATAGTTGGAATAAACGCCACCATTGATGGTTTCACCCGTTTTAAGATATTTGATAAAGATGACACCGTCCTTATCCCAAAACACCGATGCAAGCACCTTCCCAGCTGATTTTTGGCTTCGGAACTTCTTCGGTCGAGGAGATCCACTGTGGCGCTACTCCGTGGATTGCTGTTTAGTCTCTGGATCATAGCCCTGTTTCATCTTCTGTCACCAGACTGCGCAAGAGCTCACCAGGGTTTTGAAACTTTTGCAAACTTTCCTGTGACATCTGCACCCGTGTTCTCTTCTGGTCAGCATTCAAACATTTTGGGATCCATTTGGCACTAACCGTCCGCATGTCCAAATATTCTGATATTATGACACCCACACGCTCACGTGATATCCCCACACCCGCAGCAATGTTTTAAGCGATATTCGCCTATCCTCCATGATCATGTCATGCACTTTGTCGATGTTTCCCGTGGTCACTGCACTTGAAGGCCTGCCTGAGCGAGGTTCATCTTCAGTCTCACGATGACCAGTATTAAAACGCCTCACCCACTTCGCTACTGTTGTATATCCAGGAGCGTGTTCCCCCAAAGTATCCTGCAAAATTTTATGAATTTCCATAGAGGATTTGTCTTGCAGCACAAAAAACTTGATGACACTGCGAAGCTCATTCTTCTCGAATTTCCCTAGATCCTCCGCCATATCTGCTTACAGAACCTCTAACAAAGGAAATGACAATTATAAAGTGATCATATACGGGATGAGAGGTTCACAATATATGACCTTTCTAATGACTACAATGATATGTTTCAATTTTTATTTCTTCTTGGTGATTTCATGAACTTTCCAGCCCCCCCTCGTATAATTATACCACAACAACTGACCAATTCTCATATCAATTTAAGCAAAAGTCCTTTGTGTTAATGGGAACAATTGTAAGACATGGATACATTGGCTCACTATGTACACATTAATAAATCTCACTCGCGCCAACAACTTTGCTACGAAGACAGTTGGTGACTTTTGCTTTCAGAGCGAGCTATGGTTTTACTGTGAAGGAGGTTAATTATTAACACGTTTTAGATTTTACTACGAGGAATGTCTCGTGAAAAAAAGGAGAGATGCTTTTGCTATAGTGTAAGGATTTTTACCCAACTTAATTTCTCGGCCCACCAGAAAACTTTTTGCTGTTCACAGTGTAAAGGCAATGTAAACACTCAAACTGGCGGGACGTTCAGTGACAAGCAAGTAACGTTACTCCTGTTACTGGATTATAGAATATCCAACTAAGGTTTAAACTTCATCCACAAAAGTACGTAAAATCAAAATTTCCTGTTTAGCTTACACTTCGATTAGAAAATGACCGAGTTTTAAGCGTAAAATAAGTTGAACGTTCACGGACAAATCACTTTGGCCAGTTTCAACCCATTTTCAGTTAA
>JAGDQP010027030.1:379-25368 GCA_022664845.1 Lepisma saccharinum
TTTTAATAAGGGAGAGGGGCATCTTCGCTTCGTTGCTTTATTATTCAGGAAAGCAAATAACGGGTAGCGAGGTCGATAGTCAGATGACAGCAGGAGTGACTCGACATTGCCGCCGTCATAAGTGCACAACTTCTTCAATTGACTATCGTCAGTATTCCTTGATTCATTTCATGTTTAAATCGCGAAGTTACACTCACATTGGGGAGCGGTATTGTTTTGTTTCTACAAGATCAGAGTTATTTTTAGCGGACTTCCCTATCCTCCGAATTAAAAGTATATTTTAATTTTGTTTCGTTAGTTTGATCGTTTCTTAAACGTAAGATGGCACCTTAAGGTTAATGTAAAGCAACAATTTCCGACAAAAGATGGCAGCACTACCTCCGTATATGTGTAATGTATTTTTATCGTTGCACGAAATTTCAATGCTGTTCCTACAAATTCAAGCCTAGAGAGTTCTAACTTTCAGGGAAGAAAGTTCATAACCAATTCAAGAGTTCGATCAACGCGGATTTTTTATTTTCGTTTTTCTTCATTGTTGAAATCGAGTGATTGTTGTTGTGAATATAAAACCTGTAACAATGAATCTCTTTCAACATTGAATAGGAGCAGCATTGAAATTTCGTGCAATGATATATATATATATATAATAGACATGTGCGGAGGTAGTGCTGCCATCTTTTGTCGGAAATTGTTGCTTTACATTAATCTTAATGAAAGCAGGATGAGAGAAAAATCGATGTTTTTTTCTTTAAGTTCAGTGTTTTCGATTTATCCGGTTATTATTAATCTGTTAACACATCTGGCAGCTCCTTTATATTGGGTTAGCTTCTTCCGTTTCAAAGCTGTAGGGTAACGATGTAGTAACAGCAGCAAAAGAGAGAAATTGACTTCAGATCTTAAGTGAATGACTTCGACCCCAATTTATTTGGACGTTTTTAATTTGGTGACACTACAGGTGCAGGTATTTTCTCATTGAATTAGCTTTTTCAGTTTCTGAACTTGACTCCAGTACTTCAGTGGCGTTAGGTTAGCAAGAAACTGATTTCATAAAACCGTGTTGATGGATCAGGAAAGGCCAGGACGGATGCGGAATTAAGAGAATGTGTCAGTGCTTTTGGAACTACTGCAAAGCTTTCGTTTTGTACTTATTAATTAATTGTTTGTCTTGCTGTGTATAATTTAGATGAAACGTTCTAGTGTACTATGCATGACACTTGCGCGCAGTGATTCTGCCAGACACCTGCTATGAGGGGGTCACCCCTCCAAATTCTCCAGCGCACCCCCCAGCTTTTACATTTTTTTACGATCAAAAATCGATTGAAACTGTTTAAAACTCCACTTACACCCTCCCAAACTGAAAATCCTGGCGGAATCCCTGGTTGTGCGTTTGAACTAACTTGCGATGTTATGAATGTGTGTACAATACATTAACACATGTGTGACAAGAACATCTAATGAGACACGTGGGTCTATCTTGAGAAGGTAAGAAAGAGTTAAGGTCAACGAACTGAGAAAGCTTATTTTCAGAGGTAAGAAAGTTGTTTTTTTTATTGTTCCACCGCCACATACCATCTTCAAAGATGAAGTTTTCTTCAAGAGATCAATATAGAAAACATAGTGGAAGCGTGTTGTGTTGAAAACAGATAATTATAGATTCGTTACATGAGAGATGTGAGACTTGCATCAATCCTGAGATTCAATTGCGAGGTTGGCGCCATTCTCAGAGATTTTCCCTGCTTATAATCAATCACTCTAGTCTCCTAGAGAGACTGTATTTCGAGCCGATAACTTGATCAAAGACAAGGACATATACTGTGTCCTTCTTTATCGGCTGAATTGGTCGGACGAGGTGAGGGCGTCTTATTCGTACAACAGTGTGCCGTCGTAGCTCAGTGGTAGAGCATTCGGAAGGACGTAGGTTCGATCCTAGCGGCCGACCATCCTGACTGAGTTTTTTTTCCTGAGTCACACCAGACAAATACCGGGATAGTACCTTCAACACAGGTCCTGTGCGCACTGTCCCGAATCCTTTCCCTGCCTCTATCCCGGCCTGAGCCTTAGATGCCTAAAGACCGTAAATTAAATTCAAATTCAACAGTGAAAGGACAAACCACTTGGTGTCCTATATCTGTTGTGAAAATGACGAAACTGTGTTTTAAAATTATAAATTATAGTTTTGGTGAGAAGTTGCATATGTACCCCCAAAATAATATCTTGATTGCAATGCAATAAATATAACAGTATTTTGGATGTCTGGTAGCCTCTTTAAAACTATAAAATGTGTCAGAAATGTCACTTTTGCCCCTTTTTGAAATTTCTCCTTTCCAGTACATTTCTTCTTCTTCAGTTTTTATAATATCAAAGTGGTGAATCTTAAGGTTTAATATTTATAAGCTGTTTTCTCTTTAAATGGAAGAATTTAAAAATATTAACAACTATGCTTTTCTTGTGTACATTGATTACGTGTCATTTTTGTCCTCTTAGTTTTAGCTGCTACGTAAATCCACTAAGTGTCTTCAGACACGTACCCAGAAGTTGGGTTCGGGGGGAGATGCAGAACCTTCAAGTGGGGGGGGGTCCGAGGTCTGACTGGATGTGAAATTAACGTAAAATGCATGTCAAAAATTATACTAATTTCACGAAACGTCTGAATTTCGGGTGGGGGCGGGGGCGAAACACCTGGACACCCCCCAGTCTGCATACGTTCCTGGGTCTAAAACAAAGAACAGCCATGTTGAATCATAAAATGTGAATTGGTATGCAGTGCGCTAACAGTTCGAATATTTTAAATGTTTTTTTTTTAATTGCCAAAATTCAGGAGTGTCATAACTCCCCCCCCCCTCCCCCTCATCCTGTTGCGAATTGCTGCCGAAGACGAAGCACGTCTATTCATTTTTAATTGCATTTCATACAAGCCTGAAAAAATAACCTTTGTCTTTTTGTAGTTAAAAGAATGATTGATTTAAACATTTTCAATCAAGTTGATACGATTTTCTGATCTAAAATATGTATCAAATTTCTAGTTACGATAATATTGGTGTAACGGGGATCCTACAAGTTTATTATAATGCATGTTATTAACTGCATTCTGTTGTATTGGATGAATATTGCCAGGGGACAACAGAAATTATACTTTTTTCATTTTATGTTGAGGAGTAATTTTAGTATTTTGTGCCGAACTGCGTGGTGTGTGTCATTTTAAGAACAAAGAAGGTTCTAAGTTAATCAAAACTGATAAAAATGACTCCATTCTGTTGCCAGTACTTCATTTTTCCAAAGCAAAGAGATCACAATCCCTTCTAACCGAGATTAAATTAGAAGTAAGGCACTGATGTCTTCTTCTAAGCTGTATATGAATGACATTCTTAATTTGTGGGTGTTTCACGAACAAGTTTTATTTCTTTTAGCTCTTTTGTCTTTTGGAACGAAGTACAGTGAGTCATACCACATGCGTTTGAATTCTTTTCTTACACGACAATAATATGTCATCAGGTGATCTTTCAAGCAAGTTTACGTGAATAAAAGTGAGACTTCACTCCATATCTCACTTGCTCCTTTTTTTAACTAGCGTAGAAGAAAAATCCTTTCCAAGGACAAGCAAGAAACAAGCGCTTGGCTACACGCAGACTTTTTGTTTACTTCACGGAGCGACTTCATTATCACGCCAGAGACCTGAGACGTTAATTGGTATCCATTAAGTGTCACGTTTAGCGCATTCTGAAAAGAGACTTTTTACTTCATTAACTGCAATTACCAGAACATCATTATCCGTTTTTGTTACTTAAGTCAAACTACTCACGCAGTGTTTTGAAGAACAGGCATTTTGTTTTTAACATTGCGAAGACTTTACTTGATTCCCCCTTCCAAGAAATGTGAAGATTATCTAACTATGGCTACCGGAACTCACAAGTTCACCGTCGCATTGTCCTTCCAACAACGTCACGGTCTTCCCTCTGGCTTCCAAACCACGTCAAGTTTTGGACAGGTCACCGCCCGGGTCGAAAATTGGGTCGTCACGTGACGAGTGAAGATTAAACTGAAACTGGTTCTGAAGGAACTGCCGACAACGGCAGTACGCTTATGACCATTCATTCTGTGTTTCTATATGGCTCCACATTAAAGCGATATGGTGGATGCATGTAGAATTGGATTGACAGGTCGCGGATCCTTTACAGAAGGAAATTAAGCGCCAGCGTTCGAGGCGGCAAAATATAAGTAAATTATTATTACCCCTGTACCCAAGAGAAAAAGTATTTAATTTCTTATATGTTTGATTTGAAACCAAATCAAAGTGAATTAAAATTTATACTTAAAATATTTATACAATTGTTAAAATCTTCGTCTAAACACAGAATAAAGTGTCTTTTTAAAGCGTCTCTTCTGTTTAAAGTGAAAATAAAGTCCAGTATGTGAATAAATGTGTGAGTTCTTTCTACTTCTCCCGTTGTTACTTTGTTTTTGCATTGAAAGTCCTAGTTTCAGATCATTAGAAATGTAATTATTGTATTCTGGGTAACAATGTATTGCTCACAATATATCTATAGCAACGACAATTGATAGTTTTTGTTTGAAATTATGAAAGTCGAAATATAATGTCTGCCAAATATATTTGCGAGTACTAGGAAGTTCCTTGAATTTGTAGTGGTAAGTGAAATGGGGCTCTTATTTTTGCGTAATTTTTCAGTTTTATAACTTGGCGTTTTCTTTTCGTCTCTAAATAGAAAGTTTGATAGTAGCTAAACTTTTATTATTATTATTATTTACTGTAATGCACATAATATTAAAAAAAAACTGTACCTAGATGGTTGGCGTATTGATTGATTGAATTGTTATTAACGTCCTAAACGAGCTAGTTAGCTTCTAAGGACGGGGCCTACAGTTTTTGGTAAAGTGGACTCTGAACATTTCCGTTCCATGGACCCGGCGGGAATTAAACATGTCATCGCGCGCACATAAAGCGAGCGCTTTAACCTCTCGGCCGAACCGAGTCCTGCAGGCTTGTTGTTTTGCAGAATTGTTGGTGGTTTCATATATTTGACAATATTTTTTTCTTCCTGGATAATTAAGCACAAAAATATTAAAATAAAATCTAATGAGAAGATCAAGGTGAAAATTAAATTACTGTATCGAAATACGCGATAGAAAATCAACCAGGTTGTGAAACTTACCTTAAATATCTTTCGCGTGAATGAATAAATCCCGGAAGTGACGTCATCGCAGGGAGTCAGTAAACATTAATATTCTTTGTCAATAATATCTTGATCGTTACAATTACAACTACTTTTGCTGTAGTAAACATTTATAAGGTGTTCGGAAAGGGGAATGCCGTGAGAATTTGGTCTTTCCATTCCTGACAATGAGAAATTGTCTAAACTGGACATTGAACCGTCTTCGCTGTCGGACGCTCAATTACATACCCCTATAGATTTCCGACGCTTTTGATTTTCTCTATAAACAGACGTTTTCCAAGTGTATGTAAAAGTTCACTCACTCCCTGTTGAACACATGGCATTTCTGAGATTTTTTTACTCGCAGAACACTTCTCAAAGTGTTTTAGGATCTGTCTTTTAATTTAAAAGTCGAAAGTAAAGTAATAGCGTGTATATAGTTTTTCTACGCCTGTATACTGTTCGTGGCAGTAAATGTAGACTTAGGTTCCGCAGTTTGATTTTTCTTTTTTTCAAATCTAACTATGAAGATTCATCAGCAGAGGGTGCGCATGTGTGAAGGCCGCGAATTATTTTCCTTCGTATATAGTTAAATAAACATTGTAGTGAAAAGGTGCTCGTGATATTACGCTACAGGGCACAGGAAACCTTGAAGGACGGCAGATTTGTGTCTGAAAATAGCCAGTATTAGGCAACGTATGCATTTTTTTTCTTTCGTAAAAGTCTTTTCAGCGGTGGATTTAATCGTGTTACACTTTAGCGTCCAGGAATGTGCTTTTCTAATCTTATTGTTCATATTCTGATTGTGATTAAAAAAAAAAATGGTACTACTGAAAACAACCAACCAGTCAGAAATGGCTTTACAAGTTAATTCTGGTTCACTTGGACATCTTATAAACTATATTTTTTAATTACGCTCAGCAAATCCTTAAACTGAGTTCATATTTACGAGTGCTCTTAACTCTTTCAAATGAAGTTAATCCTTGTTGATGCAACCCAGCAGCTGGTCCAGTGCGGAAACATTGCTAATGTTTTTTTTTTAGCAAAATCAGGGGCGGTGATACAGGGAGACCGAAGGGCCCCAAAAATCTACTTTAGCCCGCTAGTTTTGTCGGTATTCGATTTTATACATGTCATGAACTTAAGTTTGCCTCTACTATTTTTTAAAATTAGGAAATATTATATCCTCAGGACTTTTTATCTTGGCCCCGCCATTTTGGAACTTTGTAATGCCTTAACTCAGTTGTAACAAAACGTGTAGAAAGTTGAATTGTTTGGGAAAGTTACAAAAAATTCAGGTAATTCTCGTGTTCTATCGGCCTCTGTATCATTATTTGAAATAGGTCTCAGGAGGCACGTATCCACAAATTGATTTTGAGATGGGTCCAAGGGTATCCGGGAGGGGGTTCCAAGATAGGTGTAAGCACGAAATGTATAATTAAAGTTATACTAATTCTGCGTAAAACCGAATTTGAGGGAGTCCGGACACCCCGGACCCATCCCCTGCATACATCCCTGGTTGTCAGCAGTATCTCAGAAGCGGGACGTGAATAATCCCAGGTTTGTAATGCTTATTTTGATAGATTTTATCTGCAAAATATTGTCAGAAATGTCGTTAGTCGAGTTTTGTTAATAACTCACTTGAGTTTATTGAGTCAGGTGTAAAAAGTTAAATCAAGCAAAACATGAACCGAGCCGCCGTAGCTCAGTGGTAGAGCGTTGACGTAGCATTCGGAAGGTCGTGGGTTCGATCCCAGCTGCCGACCATTCTGACAGGTTTTTCCAAGGTTTTCCCTGTCACCAGGCAAATGCCGTGATGGCACCTTCAACTTAGGCCCTGGCCGACACCGAATCCTTTCCCCTATCCCGACCTGAGCCTTAGATGCCTAAAGGCCATAAATACAATTCAATTCCACAAAGAGGTTTATCACTTCAACTTCCGATATTGTATCAACTTCCTTCACCCAAATTTTGGTATTAAAAACATAAATTAGGATTAGCCTTACCTTCCAGCCAGGTGTCATGGCTGAACCATGTGTGTTGTGTATATGCGTCAGCCTGTCTCACTGCCAGACCCCCCCTGACGCTGCTTCTTCTGTGACAGTTGTGAGATGCTCATTGTCACACTGAGACCTTTTATATGACACTTTCAAATACAATGCACGCTAAAAGTGAAAATTGAAAAAATAACAGAATTCATGTTCTTTTGCAGCATCTTTCTCCCTCACGCACACACACAAACGAGTGAAGCTGACTTGTCATTCTCTTTCGTGGTCATGGAGGAGCAGATACTTTTGTTTTCTTTCTCATTTTTACTATTTATTTTTAATAACAGTGTTTTGTCACACGCACCAATCTCACTTTTGTAATCAGCCTTCCGTGAGCTTGTTTAAGTGATTCTTTTCCTGACCTCCGTAGCCTTTCATTAGATTCTTGTTGTGCCACTCAAGTATATGGAGTTTACTCGACGGCATTTCTCGTATTGTTTGTTTAATTATCTGGGTGCTTTTTTTTTTGGTCGTAGGACAAAACCCAGAAACCCTTGTAATGCTTATCGTAGCAGTTCCTGATATCCTTTTGTGTTAGTATCTGAAAAGAATTGACATGCAATATATTAAAATCTTCTACGCACAGCTGAAGATGTCATGTTCAATTGTAGTGTTGCTACTACCACTACTGTTCACCATGCACCTAATTGTTACAGTGGTAGCACACACGACTTCTGCGCGTGATTCAGCCCCCGATAACATCGCGAACTTCAGATTGACAATGGAGAACCACACGGGTTCGACTCGATCGGCCGACTATCCTGACTGAGGCTTCCCAGGGATCTGTTTCACTAGGTGAATGCCGGGATATGGTATCTTAAATAAGACCTTGGCGCTACCTTTCCCATTCCGGCCTGAGCCAGACCTGCATTAAGTCCTTAAATAAATTCAAAGTTACCTGTGCGTGGTCCCAAGGTTCAAATCCGGTTGAGATCTATTGAATGGAATAGTGCAAATTCCATTTTACGATAAATTGTCGGTAAAAGCCCACAAGGTGGTTTAGATCGTTAATAATAATTACCACATACTAAAAAAAAAACAAAAAAAAACCTTAAGCATGCCCCCGTGGTCCAGAGTTTATGGTCGGTGACTTCCGATAAGCACTGGGGAGGAGCACGGGTTAGAGTTCGGGGTTGTCAGTGCTGCCAACCTGTTTTAAAATTCTTTGTTGTTTCCAAATGGCAATACGCTGCTTGCTTTATTACATGTTTTTTATCTCCTATACTTATGGTAAACATAATGTTGAGCACAGTACGCAGTGTTGCAAACTGTGAACGTTAAAAATTTATATTTCCTACGTTTAATGTAGCAGAGACGTATGTAGGTGGTGGGGTCCGAACCCTCCAAAATTTAGTTTTACCCAGAATCAGTATATAATTTTAGGCGTAATTGTACCGTATATATTTATGATACTCATTTCATACCCAAACACACCTTGGACAGCCCCTCAAAAGTCCGTGGAGCCCTCCCAAAATCAGCTTCTGTACACGTACCTGTAATGTAGTACAATATTCACGATTTGCAACATTGTGTTATATCCTTCGTGTATGGTGTTTATCAGTAGGGCATATCAACATTTAAAAAACAAAAAAACAGACGGGGTGTCATTAAAAAAAGTTACATAAAGTTGGCAACACTTGTAATTTCGTAACCCGATGTCGTAGGGAATATGGAATAGGCAAATACCTAACTGTAGTACATTACCCTAATGTTTGATTAAGTGCAGCTCAACTTTATATATATATCGCAAACGATGGATTCGACGTAGTAATACACAATGTGTTAGGGCTCATTTTCAAGCCCGCTTGCGTTGCTGCGATTAGGGTGAGTAGGCAATTGAAACACGTGGTGTTTCGTGGTGTAGTTTTATTACGTGTTGTAACTCGTGTTTCAATTGGCTATTCATCCAAATTGCAAGCAACCCAAGCGGGCTTGAAAATGAGTCTTACTCTCTAGTAATCAAATATCATTAAAGAAAACACGCGCACACAGGATTTTTTTTTTTTTTTTTAGAACTTCGGTTCTTATGCATTTGAAGCGTATGGTACATGACAAAGCGTAGAATTAAAAGGGAAAGTAAATAAACAAAATCCTTTCAAATCACTAATCTCGAAAATATTTTAAGCACCAGCTGAGATTTGAACTTACAATTGCTGCTGACAGTTTGTTTATTGGATGTTGTGCCCGAAGATAGCCCCTGATCTGAAGGTCCCTGGGCAAGGTAAACATATAATGGTTTGCCATTGGATGAAGAAGAAGTTCCAAGGACGTGTTACGGTGCGATAAAATGTCTTACATTGCAACAATTGATGTTTTTCTTACAGGTTTTGCGTTACACTAATTACTCACAATGTTTGCTTCATTGCTGTTCCCACGAGCTACGCCAACGCAGATGTTACATATCCCTCTTCCGAAAGTTTTTTTTTAACTGCTCGAAATGTTTTGAACCTTTTATCGTCGTCATATATTTATTCTTTTGTATATGTACCTTTTTTAACCTTTCTTCATAATGTTATATAATATATATGACCGCCCCGCTGGTCTAATGGTTACCGTCAGGTCCCGAGTTCGATTCCCGGCTCTGTCAAGGGATTTTTCCAAAGCGAGAAGGCTTGGAACGGTGCCCAACCAGCATCGTGATGCAATTGGGGAGCTGCTGTGAATAAAATACATCGAATTTGGCTCTCCTCTCCCAACACGTTTCATCTAATCGGCGTGGGAGCAGTAGACCAACTCCTTCCTCCGGGAGAGGCCTCATCTAATACTGGATTCTGAATATTGCTCTGAATTACTATATAATTATGCACTTCCGTGCGTTTATTGTATGTGAAACATAGAACCACTAGCATGAACTATGATATCCATCTTCGATTAAAAAAAAAAAAAACAATAGGGCTATATACAAAAAACAAACTATATTTCGTACTAATTGTAAAAAAAAAAAAAAAAAAGTTTTTCTGACGCTTTATTTTGTGACCAGTGTATTTTAATGATATTTACGTTGTGGGTTTATTTCTAGTTTTTCTTTTCTATTGTGTTATGTATTAATGAGAAATATCCCTTTGTTTTTTCAGGTATCTCACAAGGCAACAATGGGCCAGGTGTTGGATGCTCAAGCCCGTGCAGATAAGTCATTGTCACTCTTCACAATGGACAGATACAACGCCATTGTTAAGTACAAGACTGCCTATCACACATTCCAGATGCCTGTGTCTCTGGCTTTGTTTATGGTAAATAGACTTTTGAGAATGTCAGGCACATGAGCACAACTGTCCCCACACCATTTCTGTAGTTGTTTAATGAATTTCCGAGTTCCTGAAAGTTTTAGTCAGGTATGAAGAATTGTTTCTTTTTCCATAGAACCAGACTCTGAGGAGTTTTCATTTTTCTACGGTCATATTTTCTGCCTTATTTTTGGGCCGTGGTGGCTAAGTGGTAGAACGCTCACCTCTGGTGCTGGGGATCGTCGCGTCAGTTCGATCCCTGCTGATGCCATGTAGGCTTTGTGGTGGATTGGATAAACACCGCGTGCGTGGGTTTTCTCGGGGTACTCCCGTTTTCTCCCACTTTCTTCATTCCACCAATTCATCCATTCGGACAGAGCCACAGTTAACTAACCTAAAGCCCTTAAAAATTAAACTCAAACAACTTTTTCTTATTTTCTAGAACCGGACATAAAAAAAAAAAAAAAAAAAATCCAAGCACCAGACATAAGGAATTACTTCTCTTTCCCTGCAGAAACAAGCTTCCAGAAGGAATGGAAAACTTCAGTAATAGTTACTGTTCCTAAAGAAGGCGATAAGTCTGTCATAATTATCGCGGAATCTCTTTACTCCGATGTTACAAACTGTTGACTAATATCCTGCTAACACTCGTAAGTGTATACGTACCTGAAATAATTGAAGACCACTAATGTGGATTTAGAAGAAGTAGATCTACATTGCACAGATAGCACGGATCACACTGATTTCGTGACCCGTGACCCATCCAGACCATGACCCGACTAGACTAACTTGGCTATAGCTTGGAAAGTAAGCAATAGAGACATGAGGCAAATAACAATTTTAGTGCTTAGGCACTCTAGATTATACTGGTGAAAACTGCTTGTTGATATTACTTCCGGTTTTCTATATATGGCTACTTCCGGTTTTAATTTTAAGCACTTCCCGTTTAGTGAAGACTGAAATGTATTATGTATATTAATAGTTTTCTGACGATACTAAAAGATTTTTTAAACATGCATTCGTTTCAGAAAAATAAGCGGGGGAAAATTTTACAAAAAATTCCCACGGTCCATAACTCAAAAACTGAAACAGGAACAGAGATGAAGTCAAAACAGTTTTTAATATTCGGGCATTCCATAATTTATTGGTGGAAGCAACATGTTGATATCACTTTCGGTTTTCGAGATATGGCAACGTCCGGTTTTAATTTTAAACACTTCCGCTTTGTGTATAAATATGTGGAGACTCAAGGGGAATATGGGACCTGTAGCTCTCCTTGACTACCAAATTTCCACTTGATGAAATGCCTGTTGATCTAACTTTACAGTAGATAAAACGGAATATAAATCTCTCCCCCCCCCCCCCCCGCCCTGTCCAAATCCTGGGTCCGCGATAGTGCAAGTCTTCCTTCTATTGTAACATTTGAGAGAAGAAAAATTTGATACTATTCTTCTTCAGTATTCCACCCCACCACCCTTCACACGATGTTTGTGGGAAGAGAGAAACAGAAAAGCTGGTGCTTGAGTTAATAATAATAATAATAATAATAATAATTTTATTAGTCGTTAGACAACTATTTACAGTTGTAATAGACTTCGTCATAAAAATAATACAATAAAATATAGAATTATATAATAAAAGTTAAGATTATACAATATGTACGTAGTTTAATAATGGTCCCTTAAATAAGTTTCAAATTCACCTACGCTATATAGGCAACTATTTTTAAGCATATTTTTAATATAGCTGTCAAACCTTTTCTGATTCATATCACGAATAAATGACGGTAACAAATTAAAATATTTCACTCCACAGTACCTATAACTATGTTGCGTCTTACTTAGTCTTACATACGGCGTATCCATATTATCTTTCTGTCTTGTATTATAGTCATGGATATCGGTACGTCTTGTAATTTGAGCATAGTTTTCTTTGACATACATTAAACTCTGGTATACAAATATCGATGGTACAGTCATTATTTTATATTCACTATATAATTTTTTACAAGATACTCTATCAGATACACCCTTTATACATCTAACCGCTTTCTTTTGCCATTTAAATACATTTAAAGCCCCTTTAGAATTTCCCCAAAATAAGTTACCATATAGTAGATGGGGATGAAAAAAAGCATAATACGCAGAGATCAATAGGTCTTCTCCTACAGATGTCTTTAACTTTCGGAGCATATATAAAACTCTAGCAAGTTTTTTACACATTTCGTCAGTATGTCTATTCCAATTTAGTTTTGCATCCATATATATACCCAAAAGTTTGACAGATTCAATATTACTATCATTAGCATTTTCGTGATTCAAATTGAAATAGAGTGCAACAGTTTTTGCAGCATTCAAGGTTAGTTCATTATGCAAAAACCAACTTGAGGACGCTATTATCATTTCTTCATTCTTTTCTTGTAGTGACTTTGTGTTTTCTGCGTTTGTAATAAAGGTGGTATCATCAGCATACAAAACAGATTTATGTGGTAAACAACTAGGCAAATCATTCATATATACAACAAAGAGAAAAGGACCAAGAACCGAGCCCTGCGGTACTCCAGTTTGTATGATTAATTCTTCTGACTTTACATTCATAATTTTAACAATTTGATGTCTATTAGTGAGATATGATTTAATTAAATTGAGTTCATTACTCTGGATACCATAAAACTGTAATTTTGATGCTAGAATATCATGTGAGACACTATCAAATGCTTTACTTAAATCAACTAGAGTGACACAGGTGTAAGAGCGAGATTCAAACCCTCTTATTATTTCTGAAACAACTGATTCAACTGCTTTTATAGTGGAAAGACCAGTTCTAAATCCATATTGCGACATATTTAAAACATTATTATGTTCAAAGTACCTTGACAACTGCATTTTCATACATTGTTCAATAACTTTAGAAAATATTGGCACGAGAGAAATCGGACGATAATTATTCGGATCGCTTTTATCTCCTTTTTTATGAATAGGTATAGTTATGGTAATTTTAAGACAATCAGGGAAAGTACCTTCACGGAGTGTCCAATTAACAAGATATGTAACAGGATAGATAATTGTGTGTATTATTTGCTTCAGTATAAAATTTGATAATCCGTAGTAATCTTCACTACGAGAGTTTCGCATATTAAGAATTATTTTCAGTATTTGTTCAGGTGTAATTTCCATCCATTTAAAAACTAAACTATCGCTCTGTGGTATATTCTGTCTAAGTAAATAGTTTTTATACTGGTTTCTGTTGTCAGTGTTATTACAGTAGGTAGATCCAGCACGCTGTGCACTATTTATAAAATGTTCGTTAAATTCATCCGGAGTTACAGTTATACATTCATTAGATAGCCTATTCCCTGTTTCATGTTTAATCACAGACCAAGCAGCTTTGTACTTATCATGAGAATGTGATATGAATTCTTCATTAGCTTCTATTTTGGCTAACCTAATTTCCTTTCTGTAAAGCTGTCTTATCTTTTTGTATCTTTCCTTATCTGTTATGTTACCTTCTTTCGCTATATAATATAGCCTAATGACTTTCTCCCTCAATTCGGCCAGTTTCGTCGTAAACCAATTTAAATGCAGCTTATTCTGTTTTGACATACCCTCATTAACAGTTTTAACCTTCCTTGGACAACACTCATTCAACCTATTAGATACATTCCTCACAAATAACTTCCAAGCTTCAGATACATTACTGCAATTTAAAACTTCATGTACATCAAGTTCATTTAGCTTACTCCTTAGTAACATAATATTAGTTTCATGTAACAGTCTATAACTTATTTGTTTAGTCGTAATTTTATCGTTTCGTGGAACAGTAATAGTAAGCCAGAGACCTCTGTGATCTGATAAGTACGGTTCTATAGTACCACAAGCTAACTCAGGTTTCTGCATATTGGTGATAGCATTATCTAAGCATGATTTCTTCCTTGTTGGTTGATCATTGATATAATAATAGTCTAGAGATCTAAGCGTGTCACAAAATACATTTTTTGTCGGAGTATCATTTAGTACATTAATATTTATATCCCCCATATATACGACCTTATAATGCTTATATCTTTCAATATATTTTGTAAGTTTTTCCCATTGCGTTATGAACACACTAGCATCAGAGTCAGGAGTTCGATATATCGATAAAACTATTAACTTTATAGTGCTAAACAAGATACCAGTTACCTCAAATACTTCATCCATACTATAATTATCAACATCTAAGATTTTGTAGTTAGTTATATCAGATTTGACGTAAATAGCCACTCCTCCATGACTAAGTGTTTTTCTACAATATATTGTAGCTAGCTTGTAATTTGCAGGTATATACAGGTTAATTTCGTCTTTCGATAGCCAGTGCTCATTAACGCACAAGATATGACACGGAAATTCGTCTAAAAATATATCTAATTCAGAGAGCTTATTTCTAATGGATTGTAAATTAAGATGTAAAAGTAGGATGGGTTTAACAGACATAGTATCCAGATTTATATTATTGGTTGGGTTATTTCGAATTTCGTTTGCCAGATCTTGTAAGTTATACTGCAATGGGTGTGCTAGATTCGATTTATTTATCTGACTCCATATTGACATACACCCATCTATGAAGCCAGATTCTCCATTCCGTTTCCCTGCTCACGTCCGTGCATTTCTATTACCCTTCGGTTCATATCAGCGTCTATTTTCTGTGCTACCTTTAATATTTCTGTACTTACATATCTCTTACCTATATTATTAAGATGGAATCCATGATTTGTGTAGAACCTTCTACCGATATGATTTAAGTCCACCAGATAAACATTTTTAAGATGCTTAGCTAACCTATAGATTTCTTTGTTCACACGTTCCACTTCTTTATTGACAGACGACCAAGGTGGTAAATCAAATCGATGCTGAATTGTAAATATAAGTACATTTGTACACAACAACATCTGCAGTTGTTTTCTCAAATCCTGCAAGAACCCTTTCGCTTGATTTTTTGCAATATCATTTGTCCCTGCTAAGAAGACCACAAGATCGTTCAAGCCCATACCTTTACACTCATGTGGGACTTCCTTACTTATGTCCGCAAAAATCGCTCCTGGTTTTATAGTACTAGTTATTTTGCTATTGCTTTGATTAATAATTTTTTGTGTTACTCTTTTTCCTTGACTATCTCCGTAGAACTTAATAACACCAGTGTTAACCGAAACATCATTTCGTTTACCAATTCCTTTGTTTACCGGAACCTCACTTTCTGTTCTGCTAGTTGATTCATTTAGCTTGTCCTCATCAGGGACCGGAATACTGTTATTTTTTGATTTGTTCATTTTAACCTCGTCTTTATGGTTCTCAGATTTTTTTCTACTCTTAGCCATTGCGCTCCACATACCTCTTGAGGTATCACTTGTTTTTCCAGGCAGAGGAGGCCAAATATTGTCTGTAATAAAATTACTACTATTTGTATTAGCACCCTCTAGTATTTCTAGTTGCTGTTGAAGAAGGGCATTTACCGCCCTCAACGACTCAATTTCTTTCGTCAGTTTCAGAATAACATTTTCTATCTCTTTTTGTTCTTCACTATTTATCTTACTTTGCATTGTTTCATAGTTGACCGTATTCTGCTTACCTACACATAGCTTACATACCCATGTTAGTTGGGGGGCCTCGTCCTTGCTAATTTCAGAACATTTAGAAAAGTGATACCATTTATCACAGTAATCACAAATTACACCATTTCTAACAACCCGCGTGCATTTTCCACATTTAATATCTAATAGTATTTTCGTTTGTCTTGAGCATGAAATACCCACATCTACCTTACCGGACGTCATTATTAGACATTAACTAACACTTGTCAAAAATTCTCTACCATAGACAGATATATGCTTATGACCAGACTCCTGCTAATGATTTTTTCCCCTAGACAATGAGTTCACTTATTAAAGAGAAGCAATATTATGATATGTTGAGCCCGTGTATATTAAACCGTGAGTTGCTACTACAGGACTCTTTCAGCCTGTTCGGATCACCGGGTCTGAGTGGGTCACGCGGGGTCTGGGAAGCCAGACCCGTGACCCGGACAAAAATCGTGACCCATGCCATCACTGCTACATTGGACTAGATTTTCGCCTCCAGGTAGAAAATTAACGAAGCAATGGGAATACAATGGAACGGAAGAAAGGATATGATTTTATCAAAGGTAGGGGGGGACTATGCAATATCCGGTGACGATTCGGAATTCCGAAAAAAAAAAAAACTTGAGCTAGGAAGGATGTCTCAGCGACAGCATAAACAGAATATATGTAGGTAATATGTCAGTTTCGCAGCGGATTTAAACAAAAATGATGTCTTGCAACCGCCACTGTTTAACTTTGTGTTAGAATATGCAATTCTTAAAAAAAATAAAAGAGGACAAAAACGGACTAACGTTGAATGGCTTGAATCACTTGTTCGTGTACGCGGATGATGTAGATTTAATAGGGGAAGATATGGAGACACTACAAAGTAACACCGAGGTCTTAGTAGAAGCGTGCGATGAGAGAGGTCTACAGGTAAACATAGATAAAACAAAATACATGATAACAAGCCGAAACACAGAGAATAACGGAAGTAGGTACATAGAGAAAGACATATTTAAATACTTGGGAGCATATGTAAGTAGGAAAGAATGAGATCGCGGAATAAATAAAAAGTCGCTTAATATCGTGCAACGCATGTTTCTTTTCAGTCCAGAAACTCATAACCTCGCGATTAATATCAAGAAAGTTTAAAATTGAAAATGTACAGAACGGTTATTCTGCCGGTAACACTTTGATTGCGAAAGTTGGAGTACGACCCTAGCAGTTGAACTTAAATGACGTGTGTTTGAAAATGAGGTTTTAAGGAAGGCATACTGGCCGAAACGGGGCGAGATAACCGGAGAATAGAGGAGACTCCATAATCAAGAACGCAACAGACTGAATGATTCATGCGATATTATAAGAATAATGAAATCATGGCGTTTAACATGGGCAGGCCATGTGGCTCGGATGAGGGGAAAACTATGATATTCTGTCGTGGTTGGTAAGTGGGAGGAAAGAGGCCGTTGGGAAGACCAAGACGTTGTTGGGATGACAATATTATAAAGATTTTTGAGTGTTAGATGTTCATGATGAAAACTGGCTTGATCTTACCCTGGAGAATAGAATCCAATGGCGAAAGTTTGTTACTGCGACGATGAACTTGCCAGTTCCATAAAAGTGACTGAGTGAGCCACTCATGATTTTCCTAAACCATTAATGGTATGGTTTTCCCCCTAAATTAGATATGAACAGGGCTGGAATGGTAAGATTTTTGGGGGGTACACGCTGCTCAATAAAAATCCGGATTTGGGAACACGTTCCTTTATATTTACGCACTGAGGTGGGTACACGCTGTGATTTATACTATTAGGTGGGTACACGGCGTGTACCCGCGTATACCCTCCATTCCACCCCTGGATATGAAGATCTGCACCTTCCCTTTAAGGACCTGACCAGCGAGTATCGAACGCAATATCAATTGTGGAAAGGCCTACTAGGTTTGTGGGGGATTTCAGCATGTGTATACGTAAAGCAAATACTATAGCAAACGGAAAAATCTTTACAGGATTTATGTAATACGATAATCCTATCCTCCTAGAGATTTGAGAAGATGATAGTCAAGTCACCACACACTAATAGACATTCAAAATGCCCTCTCTAGAAGGACATACCTGATGTATTGAAACTTGGCAGAGAATCTCAGTAGCAACAGAGACTATTGTTTGACGTCACTGGCGCATTGAATATAGAGAGCACGAACATGATGTCCGGCTGTTGATTGAATTATTAATAACGTTCGAACCTTTCTGATGAGGTTCTAAGGACAGGACCTGGAGATTTTGGTAAAGCAGATTCCGAACCACTCTGTTTTAATTGCTTTTGTAGTAGTAGAATATTTATCCCAAAATTGAATTTCGAATTTAGTTTATAGATTTATTCCAAAAGTATAGCTGAAGTGTTAGATAACATTTCATTATATTACATGTTACTGCAGGTAACATGTATTACACACCTCTGTATAATATATTAAAATATCTTCATAACTCAGTGTTCTGAATTACCCTTTATATACCAATTAATTTTTATATATATATATATATATATATATATATATATATATACACAGCCATATTCAATCCACTAGTGGATGAGGCCTCTCCCCGAAGGGGGGAGTTGGTCTACTGCTCCCACGCTGACCAGACGGTTTGGGAGAGGAGAGCCGAAGCTCTCACTGTGATCGCCACTGTCTTTAATTCCCAGCAGCTCCCCAATTGTCCTCACGATGCTGGGTCAACACCGAAATTTTTGAGCCCCCACCAGGAAAGACAGTGGCGATCACAGTGAGAGCTTCGGCTCTCCTATCCCAACCCGTCTGGTCAGCGTGGGAGCAGTAGACCAACTCCTCCCTTCGGGGAGACGGCTCAACCACTAGTGGATTGAATATGGCTGTGATTTATTATTTATTATATATAACATTTGGAGTCTTGTTATTTATACTGACAACCATAATTTCCTAGCAAACAATAATTGTCCATAGATTTTTCAGTTACTGATTACATGTTGCCAGACCATGAACTAATACTAAATACATTAAATATTTGTTTTATATTTAATTTATAATCTCTGGCAGGGATTAATAGTAGCTTCATTTATCTTTTTTACTATTTTTTTTTCACATTCATGTACATTAATCACTCACGAATACTTAACAATAATATATACCAGGTCTTGCGTAATTTATTTATTCACACACTGTCCTACCTTACACATATATACTCACAGTTGTCAACGACATAACCAAAATGGCCGCGTATGTTTCCTCTATATATGTATCTACAGGCCTTAACACAATGAAACATTACCTTAATGTCCACAGGAACCTTACAAATTCCGGTGGGCAGCTATGTAATGTTAAAATCAGAGTAGCTACAATTATATTACCTCAGGTGAGACTATTAATTTTCTCCATCGTTCGATAATTCTTCCTTTTTTCTATTCAAAACTTCTTTATTACGCGAAAGTGTCGAGTGTTAACCATTTTCTGAAGCAGCAGCGATAGGCTACGAAATATGTAGGAAACAACGTTATAATTATACGTTATTCACCAAACGTAAGTAAAATAATTAAATAAATAATAATAATAATAAATGGACACACCGTTAAACCATTACAATATTCACTAGATACGATCCAGCTTCATCAGGTGTTTAAGCTTAGTGTAAAGCGACGATCTCCATCACTAGGTGGCAGTACTATTCTATACAATATAACTAATATGTTTTGTTCCATGCACGAAATTCCACTGCTGGTGCAAATTCAAACCGAGAAGTCTCTTACTTTCAGTGAGGCGGTTTTTATCAATTGATACGAGTTTCTCCTCGCCATTAATTGATTCTCTGTTTTGTTCATTGTTGAAACTGCTTCATTATTATACGTTTGTGTATTCATTATAGGAAACAACCAATTTCAACAATAAACAAAATAAAAAAAGGCTTATGAACTTTGTTTTCGGATAGTTTAAAGCATAGAGTCTGGAATATAAATAGAGGGAACCCTAGGCTGTTTTGTTGGAGAGGGGAATGAAGCCAAGAGACGGAAGGGACGAGGCATTGCGGCCATATTAACTGGCTCCATATGTAGAGACCCTCTTACCCGAGTATTGCCTTTTTGAGGTGCACTCATCCTCCTATCGAAAAAGGCAATCCTCACAGTACTCGGTATACAGGGACTCTAATGGGGCCACACTAGATGGCTGCCGATGAACCGTAATTTGGCTTCATGTGACGTCATGTATGTTCTCTCTATTTTCTTCCTAACTCTATGGTATAAATTTTCTGTAAAGACTATAATAATGTACAGAATAGGAATGACGTGGTGCCATATATTGAAGATTTCAAATTTAGAATAATGTTAATAGCCCCAAAGTTTTGCCTCGCATTATTAAAACTGCTATAGGCAAGTTAGTGAAGTGTTAGTTCTTCTCTAACGTAGACTGACTCCAATCTTTGGAAATTCCAATCATAACAGCTTATCAACACCTGATGAAGGTGATTCAATCAAGTGAAATAATGTTAGGTTTCATCGTTTGAATAAAGTGAATTCTGTGAGCACTAATTATTAACGGTATAGATCACCCCCGTCATCTTGGAACGCATTTTCCATTGATTTACATGGGAATTGTTTTACTCGTCTCATATCTTTCAGGAGCGTACTTTTAACTTCTGCTTTCGCCCAGTTTATCGTCATGTTCCCTTTTACTCATGCTATTACATAGAAATGCAATATTTTACACACGAACAGTATAATTTCCCGTCAACATATTCTGATTTATATAGCAAACTATTAATAATGCATTATACTTATATATTTGAAGAAACTTCACAAACCAAAACTTTACAAGAGTCAAAATAACCTCAAAGACAAATTTTGTGAAAGCAGAACTTAAATATTCTACTTCCGAGAGGCATAAAATGAGTAAAACAATGGAAAGGTCATACGAAGATGGCGGGGGTGATCTACACCGTTAAAATAACTTTCTAATGTCATTTTTTTTTCCTTTTCAACGTTATACAAGTAATTTTTCTTGTGTATTTTAGGCTGGCCGAAACGATATGGAAGTGCACAGGCAAGCGAAGACTATTCTGCTGGAGATGGGACAGTTCTTTCAAGTACAGGTGAGGAACAGTTTTCACTTTCACAAATAAATTTTACTGTTTAAGCAGTTTGAAAGCACATGAGGAGTTCCGTGTGAGATAGTCACAAGCGGACGAGTGAGAATTTTATATCGTGAGAGCCTCAGTGTAATTAATTTTGAATGTGTAATTAAAAAACGGGGGGAGGGGGGGAAACTATATTTTCTTAAAAGTACTTTCCGTGCTTCCATGCCAGGGGCTGTGAGGTGCACTCAAATTGAGTACCAGTGTGTCCTTGCCACTCCTGGGCACCTTAAGAGGTAAAGGCTGTCGAGCTTGGGACTAACTACCCCAGCTAACTTCGTGCGGTAGGTTCACAATATGTGGAGCCTTACGTACACATCCCTCATGCGTTCGAGGCGTGCACATCGTACAGAGAATACCTTTACTTTTTTTCTTCTACACATGGAAGTGTGGAAAGTATATTTTTTAATCAGCTTTCATGTACTCTTTGGCACTAAATATCACCAGCGAATGAACTTTGATAGACATCTGACGGTAACGACGTTAAATCAGTAGTCGTCCTTTAAAAGTGTCTGAGCGAAGACTATATACCCTTAATATAGTACGCCACATATTGTGGGTAGATAAAGGTAAATAAAAGCAGGAGCAGCAAGTATGCACAGAAATATAAAAGAATTTGCTGGCTTTCGGCAATAAGGCAGAATCACAGGAGAGAAAACTTCAGACCATCTTTTTTGTGATCATTTCTTGTCAGAGTGCAACTTATTTTTTTTTACATTTTCTTTAGTTCACAATGGTTCGTGGTGTCATCAAATCTTGGAACGTTAATTGAACTTATTTCCCGACGTCATATAATGATGAAGTTTTGCAGAGCGACGTAAGTCCGGTGACAATACAATATTCCATTCTTACTTTCATATATTTCTATATTTTAAAAGTAAATTTTAATATTTTTTTTTTATTCTCAACTTCTTTATCCTAAAATAAATACTAGCCTGGGTACTCCTGGTTGCAGAACACTAGGATTTGGGTCACCAAACATTTAGCTTGAGAAAATGTATCCAAACATCGAAATAACTCAAAATAATAATAATAAAAACAACTTTTAAAAGACATTCTTTTCTTAATCAATTCGTACTAAAAAGTAAAAAAAAAAAAAAGTTTATGCATGACTAAAAAGCATGCGGCGTGCTTTTATATACATTCACTTTATAAATTCTTGATTTGGCGCGCACCCCGTCATGCGTAAACAAAATTATTATTATTATTATTTTACTTTTTAGTACGAATTGTTTAAGAAAAGAATGTCTTCCAAAGGTTTATTTATTTATTTCTATGTATGATTTGTGTTTAACTTTCCTATACACGTAAATAACATTTGTTTACGCTACACTCTTAGTATGATGCGAAAGAAAAAGTTCCGAATCTCTTACTTAATACGGTTGCAGAAAAGGTTGTACGAAGTTTTGAACCGTAATCTAGTAGATTCCTTAATTTGGTTTGTAGATGGTAATAATTTTAGGTTTACTTGCAATTTTTATAGCCAATTGACATGCTTTTCTTAAGAGCAGAAGTTGTTCGTGAAATAAAGTTCCATTTTTTGTACAATTGATTCAGAATTCCTTTATTAAAACTTGAAACAGTGTACATATCGATTCTTTTAGTGACAGTTTGTTAATTTGCTGTTTTCCTGGTAGTAGATGAAGTTTTCAAGTGTTACTGAATTTTGTTGACATGAGTCAGCAGTGCCAAAATGTTGAGCAAAATCTCTTTATTTTATGTTGAATAGGACGATTTCCTGGACTGCTACGGAGATCCAGAGATTGTTGGTCGCCCCTGTACGGACATTCAGGATGGAAAATGCACGTGGATGATTGTGGTAGCTTTACAAAGGGCATCCGCTGAACAGAGGAGAATGTTAGAGGTAGGCATCAGTTTTTAGAAATACGCAGCACCATGATTCTGATCGAGAAGACCTCCTTCATATTACGCTAAATGTGATGATATTAAATAAAGGTATATAGTATTACGCGCGTAGGGCCAGTATAATGTATCAAACCAAACTAAATAAATACCCACGGGCAGTAGTCAAATTGCATATTTGACTACTGCATTTCCGCTGGTATTTTTATATGTTAATTTGATGTTGATATTAGTTTTAAGTAGGTAGCATGTTTCAGTGATATTTTAGTGTACTTGTTTTTATTTCCTTCGATAGTAAATGGCACTAAAGTTGTAAGTAGAAAAAAAATGGCGTTTCGAACTGTGTTGCGTATTTAATCACTTTACTGTTAACGATTTTTCCTACTCATTATATTGCATGATATAAATACGTCACGAAATTTTGTTTCATTTAGTTATTTAATATTTGAGTAAACTTCTAATGTTTTGAATTTTCTTTACAATTAGTAGCGTTACGCGGTTTATTATAACTATAGTTCGGATTGATATGCACTAAAAAACACGTCAAAATATTCATGCAAGTATGCACTAAAAATCGCAAGAATATGCCCTAAAATATGCATAAGAAATGCCGCCCTTAAATGATAAGTTTATTGCAAGTAAAAGGTAAATGAGTTACAGTGGCATAAGATATTGATGTAAAAAGTTAACATAGAACTCTGCGTCTATTTATATAAAACAGCATTGGACTCAATTTGACATGTAATACAAGACAGTGGTATTCCGTATAGGAAAACTAACACACCGAACTGTACCTCTCTCTATTTGCGATGAAAACATTTAGACTCCAAATTAAAGTTACTCACCTTTTAGAGTTGCAATACACAACTATGTATTTTGTCAAGATTTTCTGGCAATTTTTTTTTTTCCGCCTGTCACTTAACAAATGTTTTTACAGTACACGGAAAATGTTCTTTCCGTCTCACAACTTGTTAGAGGGCAATATTTTCACGAAGAAATGTCACTTGCTGAGAAATCTGGAAAGTCTTTGATTCCCTTTTCCTTGAAACACCTGAATAACATCCGTCACAAATTTTAATCCTGTGGATTTTTTTGGTAACAATTGATTCTACCTTTCGAATAAAATGCTGCTGCAACTGAATTAGATATATATTTTTTTCTCTATTTCTCCCATTAGTTCCAACCCTGGCGTTTAGGTAGGGTGACCACCTGTCCCGATTTTTGCGGTACAGTCCCACAAACGCACTGAAAACCCCCGCGTCCCGAAAATGTCTATTTGTCCCACAGAATGCTTTGAATTTTACATTTCTTCTCTGCGAGAAAGAAGTATTACAGCCTGCAAAATCTAACACAAATTACTCGTTCAAGTTGCGGATGCCGAACTTCCCCTTTCCTCCCACAGAAACGGCATGAAATTTGCACTCACTAATGTTGATTTGTGTATTGTGTCGTAAATTTACGATTCAATGATTCGTGTAGTGTTTCCGTGTACACATCCAAATAAGCTATTTTTAATCGTTTTTTTTTTTTAATTATTTTACAAAACCTGAGAATTTTTAAAATAAAATATGAAGTTCCATCGCAAGTAATATCCATCAATTCATGATGGGGTGTCCCGCAATTTCAACGTGAAAAGATGATCATCCTATGTTAGGGTGAAGTTTAAAATTTTATCCATGTGGCAAGAAAATTCTGACTAAAAAGTAGAAATGTACAATCGTTAATTGAAATATGCATTAATGTTAAATACATGTACTAACCTCCAAAATATGTGTAATATGCACTACAAAGGCTGCACCATTTCACCCCAAAACATCTAGAACGCATATAGTATTAGGCTTCAAACTATAACGAGTTACTAAAAACCAAGAGACAATATTTAAGGCTTCAAACTATAACGAGTTACTAAAAACCAAAAGACAATATTTAAG
>JAGDQP010027031.1:1261-21666 GCA_022664845.1 Lepisma saccharinum
TTAGCCACTGTAAAACTGATGTATTTCCACTGCAAATGACCCAAAATATGACTTCCGCTCCAGGAAAGAATAGGCATTTTAGGTGAAATACGCAGCCTAATATCTCTGGATGTAGTTTATGGTCACGTTACTAGTTCGCCTCTGGATCGAGAAAGTGAATGCGCGTGTGCTCGTAGTGAACAATTATTTACGTGAATACTTCAACAATCGCTCAATTTAGTACTGACAAAGGTACTGGTAAAGTGAAATACCATTGAAAACACTTTTTTCATCCGAATTGAATCAAAGTTGGCTCGAATATTAGTTATGTACATAAATACCATTGAGACAAATGTTACCCAGCATGATCCGACATATAGTTTCAAAATTGCGTCAGTTTGCTTTACGGATTAATAGTATCTAATTACGGCTATAATTTTAATCCGAACTGAATTAAATTCAGCTCAAATATCAGTCATATATACGATTAAGAATTACGTTAAGCAGCATGATCTGACATATAATTTCAAAATTGCCGCTGTTTACTTTCTTCATCAATAACATATATTCGAGTTATAGTTTTGATCGGATTTAAAAATGGCTATCTGTATCTTGGGTTAAATGTAATTTTGAAATAAACAATGTCATTAACAGTAAAAAATCTCTTTCGACCGTGCCTACAGGCGGAGGTAGATCCCGAACTTTGGACAAAGGTGTCACTCGTTTTATGCAACCCGTTCGACAACTAAGGAGAACGTGGCTACCGAACGGAAAGGATAATTTCTGAAATTCGACGATTTTTCATCGTTGTCGCTTTTCGCCCGTTGTGCGGACATATTCAAGCGATTTACACCAAATTTGGTAGGTAGTCTTCTAAGGATGCCTAGTTTTGTCCCTCAAAAATTCAAATCGACGAAAGAAATGTTTAAACATTTTTGGTATTATTTCAAAGGCATCCTGTTGTCCGGGCCTCAGACCTTATTCAACCAATTTGAACCAAATCTGGAGAATAAGTTTCCATGGATATCTAGTTGTGTCCCCACCACCACAATTGAAGCAAATCGGAGAAAAACTACACATCGAATATTTGGCATAATAAAACAATTACAACGATTTTTATTACTTTAAATCCCCCCTCCCCATTTCCACTCCCTTGGACCGATTAGGCCTATTAACAAACAGTGGCGATTTTTGAGGACAGACAAGGTAGACAGCGTCTACCCAAATACTGTGATATTGAGGTAAATTTTCCCTTTACACAATTTAAATAGAATGGCATTGCCATTAGAAGAATTGTACGTACGGGATTTTGCTAGCGAGGTTTGGCTGTTGAAATTTATGCTGGCATTGTTTTGTGGTCGAGGTTTTGCCGGCGAGGTTTCCGCTGGTAGGGCTTTTGGTGGCGAGGTTTTATCGTCGAGGTTTTTGTGGGCGAGGTTTTGTCGTCGAGATTTTTTGTGGCGAGTTTTTGTCGTCGAGGTTTTAGCTGGGGAGGTTTTTTGTCTGTCGGTGAATTGTAAGTCAATATTTTGTAGGCGAGGTTTTGTTGTCAACGTTATGACGGTACACCTTGGGGTTTTAAGGTAAGAACCTACTAAGATTGGATGGAAGACGACGGCAATAACACTCATGCATTTATGTACAAAATACTAACACATATGACGGAACGTAGAGAGCATCAGAATAATGAATGACGGATGTATGACGTAAATGAACCCACTCACATACCTATAGAACTGCGGTGATAAACCGTGATAGCTGCGGCGATAAACCTGAATAGCTGTGGCGATGAATCTTGAGAGCTGCGTCGAAAATCTTGACTTTGGTTCAAACCTAGGTCGCACTTCTTAACGCCTGTGGCCTCTGTAGACAAGGTCCGTCGTCTGTTCTTCTCGACGTAACACTGCCCCTGACAGTTAGACTTTTCTCTCTTACTCCGACAGACGACAGAGTGAGAGAGACCTGGCGTTTCTGCTCGTTAATCGGCAGCGCTGCTGACCACTACCTCAGTACTCTGGTTCTAGTCTTCTAGTCGATTATCATGGTGTCAAGTATCCAGTTCTTGTAGCTGCACACTACTGCATGTTGTTTATGGAATATTGATAACCACCCATACGAAACATTGTTATTTTAACCAATGGGGAAGAATCACCTCTCAATCTTGACCAACCAAAATTAAGTGGGTGTTAACTGAACTCTGTCCTCTCTCTTACTTTTGGGTTAGGAGAATGCAAGCAAGTGGAAACCTGAGAACTGCTGAATTGCTTGACCTTCGGATGTCCAAAGTTTTTGGCAACTTCATGTGTCCTATGAAACTCGATACCGCTGATTAATGAAGCGGTTAGAAGTCTTTGAATGCCGTCTGTAATACTGAATGTAGTCTTACAAGAAGTTGGAAACGCATCTATGTGTAACGAGATATTCTCTCTTGTCCTTGACTGAAAATCTCCAGTTACATATTCTTAGATATTACACTTTTGTCTGGTCTGTTTTAACAGAAAGATTATTAAAAAACACTTTTCTGTTCTTTTCGCTGAATAGATGTGATAAGATAAAGAGAAAATTAATTTTATGTGCGGTAACAGCACTATGGCTTACGCCCTCCCCCATACGGGGGAAGTCCCTTATCTTTGTCACCTTAAAACTTAGCTGTTAATTAAAATAATAAAACCATATAAATGCTGAAGATATAAAAGGTCTTCAGAACAGCTTACTGGTGTAAATGGCCAGTATGACGATTAATAAAAAACTAAGGATGTAAAGAGTCGGTAGAATAAATAAAAAACACGAAGGCTGTACAGGGACCGTCACAAGATAAAACAATAATACAACATAAAACTTAACAGCTAAAGTGCAGAATCATCTCAAATAGACGGAGATAGATCTGTTTCTCGAATATAGATAAAAACTCTCCGGAACATACCTGGTTCAGACCCCTAACAATGACACCATGTCACTGAGGATGTGAATAGATGTGAGTTTGGGTTCTTTACTAAAATAAATCCGAGTCTATTTACAACTGCCTTTTGCATTGGGTGTTAAATACCATTCAACACTATATATATACGTTCATACCAAGATCAGACAATCGATCCAATTGCTACTCCACGCATTAAATCCTAGAGACCGATAAAAATAGTAAGTTGAACAGCATTTCTCAAACCTATTTTAGCAACGCAATGCAATTCCACTGACTAAAAGTTGCTACCAGTGGCGTTTCGTCCATGTAAGAAAGAAGGCATTTACTAAGTCAAGAGAATGTAGATAATAATGTAAATAACTTCCTCACGAAAAAAAAAAATAATAATAACATATATAATATCGATAATTTAGCTAATTAATGTGCAACTCTGGATAGTGATGTCTTGCCATATAGCAGTGAAATATCAAACGAGAGTATGTTTATTCCACTTATTGACTCAAAACGAGTGGTTCTTCGGTTCCTCACATGCCCCCATATACTCAAAATAGATTCTACTACTCCATGCTGAAAAATACACGTCGAGGATTAACGAGATTACGAGAGACATAGGAACTTTCTATCATAGATCTCATAATAGCCTTTCTTTCAGGATTTTTTCCGGGGGGATCTCTCAATTCTTTAGAAGGAATGAAAGCGGAGAGATTGCAAACACTCTCGTAGGAGCTACACACCACGGCGGGTAGCAACAGAAGGCGTTATAGCCTTATATATATATATATATATATATATAAAAAAATGAAAGAGATAGAAGATATAGAAAGGAATTCGAGAAGCATGTGGATCACGTTCACAGTAAATTTGTTGACGAATTTAGTATTATGTAAAAAAGATAAAGAAATATTTAAGTGTTAAAATAATACACCTTTTGTTCTAATTGTCACAAAAATGAATGAGGTCTTACTGAAATTGCAATAGACTTCAAAATACTACGATATACGAATTGCGAGTAATAGGTATATAAATAAAGAGACAAGAAAAACCTGATTTTCCTGGTTTTAGAAAGTCCTGTTCTTTCGAAAAATCATTACGTTCATTTATGATCCCGCAAACTGGGGATTTGATTTTCTGCAGAATTTCTAGCTACCTCTGAAAAATGTCCCAGTTTCAAAAGAAAGAAAGGGGGGAGGGAAGGGTATGACAAAATGAAGTTTTTACTTATTGTGAATACTTACTGTAGACTAAAATTTTTTAATAGTAAATTTTCAATGTTTCTTGTTCGCTTTACTACACAGGCTGTAATTCTAGGCAATTAATGACCCATTAATATTGCAATATTTGTTGTTTTTAATTGGGGGGGGGGGGGGGGACCGGCCCCCCTTTGGGGGGTAAATACACCTCTCTGAAAGAAATACTGGTCAGCTCCTAATTACCCGACCTGAAGATTTAAAATACCACCAGAACATTTTTTTTTTCGAAAGAAACACTAATGTTCCGTTTTTCCCTTGAAATGTTCCCATAGGATAGAACAATAATATATGCGATATTCGATATTCAATTGCGATATTCAAAGATGATGATGTTTTCGTGTTTTCTCTCGATTCTAGTCTTCTTACCCACGTTACAATCGGGAAATTGTCTTATAGTTTATGGATATTAGAGTGAATTGAATTGGTTGAAATCAGTTGGCTTTCACATAAACACATTCAAACTTCTTCCAAACTTATTCACTTGAAAGATCCGGGTGTTATGCTTCATATTTAACCACAAATAATGGGTAAATTTGGAAATGGCAGTGTCATATTCGTATGTAAGCATGACACAATTTTAAGTCAATTATTAGAGCTATTGTAAATGTGTATCGCAGCCGTTTATTATTAAGTACAACCATGAACGGTGTTCTGCTCGAAAACAGGTCTAGGACCCAAAGCACACCCAAAGGTTCCAGATAAAGGTGAACAGATGGCAGCTTGCCAGTGGCCTCTATCGGTTGGAGTTGACGTCTTTAGGAAGAGGCCTACATCTTTACGTGGACCTCAATACCCGTATGCCCTTCACAACTAGAGATTAGACAGCGGTGGCTCAACCGTTAGAGCGTTCACCTCTGGCGTTTGGGGTCGTCGGTTCAAACCCTGCTCATGCTATTTGGGCTTTGTGGTGGACAAACACCGCGTGGGTGGGTTTTCTCGGGGTTCTCCCGTTTACTCTTACTTTCTTCATTTTACCAATCATCCTATCATCATCCATCCGGCCTGAGCCAAAATTACCTAAAGGACTTAAAAATTAAATTCAAATTCAAATTGAGATTGAACCAGGAATCCCTTGAGTACAGGACAACGAGATTAATCGCTGATTCATCAGTGACACGTTAAAACCAATATTGTATACTAAAGTGTTAAAGGAGCATCAGTAAACTTAATTGCACCAATGTGCTTTGTTCAATATACTTAAAAAAAACAACAACTGAATAGTGTTAAGCATTATGCAAAAACTTAATTAGATCTAATTTGTCAGTTCGTGTTTCATCTATTATGGTATGAAGTTAAATGCATCATTTCTCATTCATACAAGTCACGACAACACATTCATTTTGAACAGCGGATAAACACGGTTACATAGCTTACTGCTTACATTATCGAGGGGCGGGAGGATAGCAAGGGATTTCTGAATATAAGAAAACAAGTGAGCCGAGCCCAGTCGAGGGAACCGTGAATCTACAGCCAGGCTTCAGCGTTGAGCATCCTATTTGGATATTCAATGTTTCGTTAGAAAACTTTACGACGAGACGTCTCCAACGACACCTCAAACTCCTTGCTAGGCATAGTAGTTCCTTAGCTGAAAATCCCCCCATATCTCGGGACCCTCCCCTGTGATCTGGATTATTTATACGGATTTGAACTTGTTTCGGCAAGATCTTTCCACGGACAACCTTCCTACTTATAGTAGTTTCTGAGTTGAAAGTTATCGATAGACAGACGGACGGACAGAACGGTTGTATTAGGCCATAGACCTCATGAAGCCTTTGATAAAGCCTTACAGCGCTTGTTGCTAAAGCCTAAAAAACACTCATGTCCGTGTTGTGTTGTTGCCCGGATATTAGGTTGGAAAGAAGAAAGCAGACAGCAAACCAGGACTGAGGTAGAAAACGAGAAAATATAGTCTATTATTCTATTATTTAGTTTATGGTCACACGAATAACGATGAATTCGTTTTCATCACAATATCATTTTTATTTAGTGAGTGCGTTCTCAACGTGAGGTCTTTTATTTTCTTTTGTTCCTTTGTACTGGAACTGGAAGGAGACAGCACGTGCACGACCACTTTCAATTATTTCCCGGAATATGAAAAATACAATGAATCAGTCAGGCAAAAGGATATGAACAGGAAGTCAAGGAAAGATATATTTTGCTTATGATGTTCAGACCAAACTTAGAAAAGCATTTTACCAGCAAAGATCTAACTTGTGCTTGAGCAGCGGATTAAAGATTTCCAGAATCTTAAAGTTGGTCACCTGACCGACAGTGAACGCGTAGAAGTGCGAGGGGGTTAGAACCTGTCATGTATTTCTGAAGTTGCTGAAATCCCCTCTTCTTCGTCTTCCCCTGCCTGTGGTCAAAGTTGTCCAGCCCGGGAGGGGATATGGTTACGGCTGTAAATGGGATAGAAAATGAACTTCTGTTCTTTTGGCTAAAAGAGAACTGAAGAAAGAAAGAAAGAAAAGCAAAAATAAGAGGGACAAACATGATATCAGCCGCCAGCCTCCGTGTCTCTAATCATCACCGCTCAAATATCTGCTGCACAGAAGCCACTTGACTAACATGCGTTAGTGATCTAAAGTACTTGTAGCCTGTCTCTTTCTCAAAGGATTGTATTTGTACCATAGACCTCATAATAAGAGGTTTATGCTTGAAACTATGGTTAAATAACAGAAAAGTGCGGGAAGACTGTAATATCAATAAAGAACGATGCAAGTATTAAAAAGAGATTCGATATTCTAATTTATTTACCTGGTAAGAACAACACTAGCAATTGAAAAATAGAAAACCCAGGCAAAGATCTGAAATGCATCGACAATATGATTCTTTTCTTAGTGGCATTGCTGGATTAAGCTATTTGGGGCCCCGAGCTATTGACTCTGTTATGGCTCCATCTACCTGTCTCCTGTGCAGGATCGTCTTAACATCATTGTTGGCCTGCACAGACACCCATGGAAACGGTAAATAGAATTAGATCTTTAGCAAAATTTATTATTTGTAAAATAAACATGCATTTTTCCAAAAGCTTATCTAATATTAGAATAAAAAATAAATCATAAGGTTCACCAGAAGCAGCTACACAAATCTCAATGCTGTCTAGGATTTATTTTTAAAATTCGAATCCAATTAAATATATTTTTTATAATATTAGAAAACGAAGCCCAATAAGGACTTGGTATCTTGACTCGTACATCTAAAATGTATTCAGATATATTTCAAAAATAAAAAAATAATAATAGGTAAAGCTATCCCCTGTGCGATGCACAAGGCGCCTGGGGACGTGGAGGTAGCGTTCCAGGTTTTCTCGTCCTACGGCACGAAGTAAGGTCCACGCTCGACTGCCTTTACCTCCCAAAAGTGTTCAAGAGTACCAAGGACACTCTGGTACTCAATTTGATACAGCTCAAAGCACCAGGCATGGGAGCACTGAAGAAAAACCTACAGCGATCTGGCCGGGAGTTGAACTCAGGCCGCCAGATTCGTAGTCAGACGCGCTACTGCCTGAGACATGGCGACTCCATTCGAACGTAAATACAGAGCAAAAAGTTAAGAAATAACACGCATATTATTTCCTCTTAAAATAAGAGAATAACGCATTATCGTTCTGGAAACTCAGAGTTTTATCCAGAATTATTAGTATAACTTTAGCCGTAAATATATATATTTAATGTAAATTTCATATTCATAAACACTTTGAACCACCCCACAGAAGTCCGTGGACAGCTCCCAGAACCAACTTCTAGATACGTGCCTGGTCGGAACTTGTGGAAACCAGGAGTCACTAAGGTAATAGCGCGGAAAATATAGATTATCAGAAATTACTGTGCAGCTAGGGTTATTGCATATATAAGTGGAAAAACGTGTAATGCAAAAGCAGTGTCTAAACACGCTAGTATTCATATATAGAAAGCGTTAATCTCAGTGTACAATATACATTCTAATATCCGTGTGTTTGTTTGAACACGATGCAAATCTACTACGTGTGAAATCTACATGAGCGCATTGATTTCCACTGAATTTTACATCTGTGTTCCTTGGGTCCAGGCATAGAACAAAGAGGTATTTTAGATCACCGAAAGTGACTGTGACTTAAAATAATGCTCTAGGTCGGAGTTTCAGGAATATTATTTATTTTGTTAGAATATTCTGAGAATATCCCCAGGATGAAAAAAAAAAAAAAGAAAATTCTATGAAAAAAAGACTCTCCATCACATAAAATAAACTTTTCCAGCAATTAAAAAAATCCATTATTACACGTGACTACGAACAGTCCACACACTTTTCTGTTTACAGAGGAGTTTGGAAAAAGAATCAGAGGTGTCTCAAAACTACAACGGACGATACGAGGAGACATACAGTGAGTGCAGAAATTGATCGTACACTTATACTTGAGCTGCCTACACTATTAAAAGGTATAGGCTTGTTCACCAATTTAAATATACTTACATCTTCAAGGAGAAATGGTTACTCTTCTTGTAGTTGAAGAAAAGATCGAAGCAATTATTTAGTTTAAAGTCGAAGCAATAATAATAATCATAAATGAAATTGTGGCATCATTGCCTATCAAACAACTTATTCCCGATTTTTTATTTTCTTTCAGTGTGAGGAGTTGTCTGAGGACACATCACTTATTGCATGACATCTACAGTTTGGAAGCATAGTTTCCGCATAGGTTCTCCTATTCCTGATGCCAGGAACGAACCCAGAATGGGTGCGGTGGAGGCGATTGCCCTCCCCGAGATCATAATAGCAGTTATTAATAATAATTAAAAAAAAAAAAAAAAAAAAAGACTAAAATCCCGGATTAAGTGAGACAGAAGATTCTTGCTGTCATCGCTGAGAATCCTTTGATTTAAACGGGGACAGTATATTTAAATAAATAGAAGCTGTGTCATAAACGCGAACAAACATCTTGTGTTTTTTCTTTATTGATTCGTGTGCAAAATTAGTATATGCACTAATATTAATGCAAATAATAAAGATCTAATTTCAGATGGTTGTATTATGTTGAAGCAGAGGGTTACATGGTCTGCGTAAGGCCTCTTCGTAGCCGTGGGTCTGACTTTCGTGACAACAGTCCGGTATTTCTTTTATTCAAGCAGCTTCTGAATTGTATCGAATGTTTGTTTAGCCCTACTGGGAATCGAACCCGAGACCACTCGCACTGAAGTCGAGCGCGCTACTGATTAGTTACTGAGCGTTTTGCACTCGATTTGCACCGTATCATACGCCAGCACGTCCACAATGGAAGTTGTTTTCCTTTCATCCGTGCTTGATAGATAGAGCTCGAAAAAGTTAACAGTTTTTCTGTCGGTAACATGCTCTATTCGCACCACTTTTGCAAAAATATATTATTGCTCAGGATATGAAGAAGCAACTAGCAAACTTTATTTTAATGTCGAGTGAAAATTTTAGTATTATGATCGATGAAAGCACTACGATTCCAATAAATCATGTTTAATAATTTACTTGTAATATTTCAACAACATTGCATTTTTACATACCTATCTGGATTCTTCACTGGAAATCTGAAGTATCGGGACGGGCGTAAGCCATAGTGATGTTACCGCTCATAAAATTCATTTTAGCTGTTTCCGCTCATAAAATTCATTTTATCTGTTATCTGGAAATCTGAAGGAGGAGAGATCGAGATACTGTCTTTGGTTGTTCTCACAGCCTCTATATTGGCATTTTGCATTCATGTTGAACCTTTTTGTTCATGCACAGTTTTCATGGACTTCCAAATTTTCAACAATATTCTGTGAGCTAGATTTGGAGTTATTACGCTTCAAATGCCACTCTGTTTACAAAACATTTCCTGTTGACATGCTTATTTTGATGCTCTAAAACTTCAAGTCGCTATGATTGGTTACAGCTTTTCAGGGAAGGTAATGTAAAGCAAACCTCCCAGCCCCTACACCCCTTTGGATAACACATCTACAATTGAGTTATGCTGTGTAGGTTGCGGAAATAGAAACAAATCCAAACCGCTAAACGCGGGCCTCCCCTGCCGATTACCAAATTGACATACGAAAGATAAGCGTTAAGGTCAAGTAAGCAGCAACCTGTTTTCAGCAGGTATGACCACTATAATGTTAACATTTTGAAACTAATAAATTTGCTAATGGCATAAAATCTCACATGTCGCCCCAGGATTATAAGCACTGGAGCGATACAACCGAATAATTCAGTGGCTATTCGGAAAACAATATTGCTGCTTAGAAGTTCTGTTCACTTACAAATTGTGATACAAGAAACTTTCTCTGCGTACCTTGCTTAATTATTCTATGGATTACGGAACTCGCAAGTTCATTGCCGCAGTAACAAACGTTTAACATAGGATTTTATCCTGGGCAAGATCAAGCCAGTTTTCATCACAAACACCCACTTCTCGAAGATCCCTTCTCATATTATCCTCCCAACCTCGTCTCAGTCTTCCCAACACTTTCAGCCAAGATGGAATATAGCCTTAGTTATTCTCCCATCCGAGCTACATGGCCTGCCTATCGTAGTCGTCGCGATTTCATTATTCTTACAACATCGGGTGAGTCGTACAGTCCGTGAAGTTCTTCATTATATAGTCTCCTCCATGTGAAGTTGATTACTAACAGAGTGAATGTTTAGTGACTTTAAGTTTTTTTGTTTCGTTTTGAATTTAATTTCTAGTTTATTGTTGTTGTTGTATCATTGTTACTTCATCTAATGAAAAATGGCTAAGATTGTATGTGGATACTAAATACATAAATCGACGTTCCCATCACAAAGTGTAGTATCTCAAAATTTGGCCGTTTTGAGGTAAGCCCGTTAGAATATCGCATTACACGTATATTTTCTTGTCTCAAATCGACGTATCTCTATGATAAGCCGTACAAAAGTTAACAAAAATAGATTTGACGTATCTCAGTTCAGAAAAAAAACTGCCATCACAAAGAGGCGTATCTCAAAGTGACGTTTTTGGCTTGCGATAGCGGCTGCATTTCTTAACCGAATCAAATTAAATTTTACACACGAATAGTATGGGTAAAAAGATTCGGTTCCTTTCGAAGATGGGCACATTCTGTCAGGGGTTATGGGGATATCCCCAACTCGAAACGTTTTATGTTTTTTGCGCTATCGAATGTATTTCCGAAACGAATCAAACCAAACATTGCACAGATATTGTGTGAGACAGAAATTAAGTACCTTATAAAAATGATGAGCTATCTAAGTTCAGGCTATGCCCCCCACCCTTCCCGAAAATTCCATGTTAATCTTTAAGTAACGCTATCGCCAGTATTTCTCAACCATATCAAACTATACTTTACTCACGAATATTATGAAATAGCAAATTGTCCCTTCTCGATGATCGGCCAAATCAGTAGGAGGTTCGAGGGTCTATGCCCAACCTCAAAATTTATGCTTTACAACACACACTTTCAACACAGACTGTTTCATTTACCCAATGTATCTCATATCTCAAAAGTCAACCCAAAGAAGGGTGAATATGAGTTCCTGCAGACCACAAACTCAGTGGTGGCGGTCCCTGTCTATAATTTATAAATCTTTAAAATTATTGCAATTTATCGTCTTGGAAACAAGAATCAAGCATTTAAATTTATTTAGCCTTAATTTGTTCTCAACTGATTCTTGGAAAAGAAACACGTCTATAGTTCTACATTGATTATGCTGATATAATATTTTTTTTACCGTAATTTATCACTTTGTCCCCGTGAAAAGTGACTTTCTAGTTACCCCATTGAAAAATAAAGGTCAAATTCGTAATCAGCGCCTTCGAAACTATAAGATGTGTCCGGTTTCAGACTCTCCCCAAAGGGGTGCTCTAAAACAAGGGAAATTTCCGTAATTTATCACTTATCCCCCCCCCCCCACGAAAAGTGACTTTATAGTCACGCCATTAAAATATAAAGGTCAGATAAGTAATAAGCGCCTTTGAATCTATAAGAGCAGCTTGGATTCAATATCCCCTCAAAATTATTTGTAGACAGGGGAGCTCTAAAACACTGTTATCGTAAATTTTCAATTTGACCCCCCCCCCAAGAAATACTTTCTAGTCACGCCACTGAAAGTTCATGTTTGTAATGAGAGCACTCGAAAATTTAAGATAAGTTGGGTTTCAGTTGTCGGAAAAATGTTGCCGGCCGGGTGAACGAGCGGTGTGCGGCGGTAGGCAATCGGCTCGAAGGTCCCGGGTTCGAGTCCGGGAAGGGGCTGGGGATGGGTGTGGATTTTAACAGCTAAAGGGCGAATCGTGTCGAGCAGAAATCCAAAGTCCCATATAAAACTAAAGTTTACCGGGAAAATGTTTTATCGACACAATAATTTATCGTAATTTATCACTTTGCCCCCCCTTCCCCAAATGACTTTCTATGACGCCACTGACAAATAAAGGTCAAATTCGTGATCAGCGCCTTCGAAACTATAAGCATAAATCTCATGTATCCGGTTTCATCCTCCCCCAAACTATTTTGTTAACACCGACCCAAACGCAATAGCGTCTCGTTTACAGGGACCGCTAAAAATGACCATCACAAAGTGACGTATCTCAGTAAAACCAAACTAAACATTTGTGTGTGTGTGTTTAATCTGTAAGGATTCAATTTTATTTCGAACATATTTTAAACGCCTCACATCTTGCCTTCTTTGAAAAAAAATAGAACAAAAAGTCTTTTCAGTGAGTTACGACAGATATAAACATGCAGGTTAACTTTTAATTCGCTCTCTTGAAAAGTTTGAAAAAATTAGATACGCCACTTGGTGAAGGGAGAGACAAAATGCCAAGATGATACCATGAATCATCCATGGCGCTACCTGTGTCTCCCTTGTCTCAGAGAGCAGTGCACGAACATTAACTGCCATTCAGAAAGTTGAAATTGATATTTTTGCAATATAGAAAAAAAGAACGAGAGAGAGAGAGTTTTCCTCCAAATGCTGAGATGGTTCCTTGCATTAGGCCAGGCCCGATTCCTTCCAAAACCTGAAGCAAAATATACCTTCCTTTCACTTCCTATTCATACCCTTCTGTGTGACTGATTCACTGTGTTTTCATTTTTCGGAAGGCACTGATAGTGGAAGCGCGCGTGTAGTCTCCTTCCACTTCCAGTATAAAGGAACAAGAGAAAACGGAAGACCTTACGTTGAGAACGTACCCACTAAACAAAAATGCTATTGGGATGAAAAAGAATTAATCGTTATTCCTGTAATCAATAATAAACGTCTATTATTTGGTCTGTGCTTTAACACATGTTCCCTCATATTGTTATTTTTGGTAACATGATATGAAACCGAGCGAGAATCATCCACCTACCTGTTTGAGGTGGGCATATCCCACTAAGGTTTTTCCAGGTCATACATGTTGAAGGTCAAACATAATTGATAAAATTTTAATTATTTTCTATAAATGTTCTTAAATTATATTACTGGTACGAAATGTGGGATTACAGTGTATCCTATTCCATTATTTTCGAATCTAATGTAACTCTTATGAAGCACAAAAGCAACAGTCAATCGAGTCAATAACAAGTCAAGTTTTGGGCCAGGTCATCTTTGTCCAAAAGTGACCCGGTTTCAGTCCTGCTTTTACAGCAGATAAGCTAGAAACACTAGAATTTAACATGATCTGGAGAGAAAATCAGTTCAAATTCCAATAATTCATATGTTATTGAAAGGAGGGGAAAACGTACGCCCCGAACTGTGTAACACATTTACAATCGCCCTAACAATTGACTTAAAATTGTGTCATGCTTACATACGAATATGACAATGCCATTTCCAAATTTACCTATTATTTGTGGTTAAATATGAAGCATAACACCCGGATCTTTCAAGTGAATAAGTTTGGAAGAAGTTTGAATGTGTTTATGTGAAAGCCAACTGATTTCAACCAATTCAATTCACTCTAATATCCATAAACTATAAGACAATTTCCCGATTGTAACGTGGGTAAGAAGACTAGAATCGAGAGAAAACACGAAAACATCATCATCTTTGAATATCGCAACTGAATATCGAATATCGCGTATATTATTGTTCTATCCTATGGGAACATTTCAATGGAAAAACGGAACATTTTTTTTTTCGAAGGAAACACTTAATGTTCTGGTGGTATTTTAAATCTTCAGGTCGGGTAATTAGGAGCTGACCAGTATTTCTTTCAGAGAGGTGTATTTACCCTCCAGAGTGAGTCAGACTCCCCCCCCCCCCCCCCCATTAAAAACAACAAATATTGCAATGTTAATGGGTCATTCATTGCCTAGAATTACAGCCTGTGTAGTAAAGCTAACAAGGAACACTAAAAATTTACTACTGCAAAATTTTAGTCTACAGTAAGTATTCACAATAAGTAAAAACTTCATTTTGTCATACCCTCCCCTCCCCCCTTTCTTTCTTTTGAAACTGGGACATTTTTCAGAGGTAGCTAGAAATTCTGCAGAAAATCAAACCCCCAGTTTGCGGGATCATAAACGAACGTAATAATTTTTCGAAAGAACAGGCTATTATGAGATCTATGTTTCTATTCATCCAAGGGAAAGAAAGAAGGATCACGCATTTGCTTGTAGTTGTTAGCGGAGGTAGAGAGACTCCTTCAACTCTCTCCACCCACCAGCCTCTCTCTCTCTCTCTGATTGCTTCAAGGTTATCAATTCAGTAATATTCTGACTAAGCCGCTGTTAATGAAGTGATTATAATGAAAAGATACGTACGGTATATTGCATAAAATTAATATTGCCGTATTGATTGCATATCAAATTTACATAAACATTCAATTTATATTAACGAACGGCTTCTTTTGCCTAAGAAATACATTTTCAACCGCACGCAAACATGTTCTTGGTCAACGGAGACTTTTGGTGAAGGAATTGAGAAGGTAGCTGTCATTACCAAATAAATAAATAAATTACTTCTATTGAGGATATAAAGTCAATATTCGCATTGATAGAATAGAAGGGCGTCACCAGGAATTTTCCCAAGGGAAAAGGATATTAAGGGAACACACACATGTATTTGTAAGTATGCGTGTGTGTGTGTCATTGTATCAGAGATATATATTTGAAATGTTAACAGCAAGATCATGAAGAGGAGCGAATTATATATATATATATATATTATATTATTTATTAGGCTTACATACTATTACAGAACGTTTATGAGACCACAATTTAACATTTTTTTTTTTCATTTATGGTAGCAAACTGATTAAAAACTGAAACCGAGGGGGAGGGCAGTGCCTTTCTTTTCCGAAGCCCATGACTGTAAACAGAATTTGAAATTAATTCCATATCCAAACCTTGTGGTCCTATGTTATACACGAGGACTTCAGATCCGTCATTTGGGAGGCACACAGGTTTGCATACTGCTGCCGTGGACATACTGACTGAGGTTTACTAGTTTTTTTTTTACCAGACGAATTTTGGAATTGTATTTTTGTTCGCGCAAACCCCTCAAATGTTCGGGCCGCTACCTTCCCCATCAAAAGAAAAATATAAAGTATACACAAGATTATCTGAAACAGCACGGGCAAGTTCCATCTTGTTTTTATTTCATAATTGCCATATCATTGACAAAAGTATTTTCTTTCTATATTAATAGTAAGATAATTTCAGTACTTTGACTAATGTAATATAAATTCCTTAGTATTATGAAAAGGGAGTGGCACAGAGTATTACTGAGAGCAATCTTGTCGTCTTTGAACGAACCTACTGAGCTAAAATACTTTAGTGAAGTCGGTAAAGAGTGGGGGAAAGAGGCCGCTTTCGTGACGACTTATATAGCATGTTTGTCTGTGCACCCGAGCATAGTTCGGCCGTTAATAGGCCTCTCCTTAGAAGGTAATTGTTTGATTAGAACTAAAGTTATAAGTCTGCATAACTAAGAAGGAAGGGGTTTGTGGCTCGAATATCGTGGCTTTAAAGACTTATAGTTCCTACACGTTACAAAATCACAAATAGCTACTGGTTGCTTCGTTTCTGCCATGAGTTTTGGGGATGGAATTAAATACTGCACTTACCACGACTTCACAAATGGGAAATTTGCGTATCCTTAGGCAAACCCATAGCAAACATCATGCATGTTTTAGCCAATAGACAATTTCGTTACAGATACTCGATACACACTGGCAACCAGACACTTCCAAGGCGCTCACGTGAGATAAATAGAGAACATGTAACATGGCGGCGTGTACGGTGTTTATGAATTAAATCATGTTTATGCCATAAAGAAGTTCTTACGCAGGTACATCATAAAAAGATCTACAGCGTTGAAATATGAATGATTGTAAATGTAAATGATAATGTGATGGTAGCCAACATTTAGATACTCCCCCGACTCGTTCAATCGGTATCAATGAGAGGAGAAAAATATAAGAGTATTTTTAACCTTAGTTAATTATTAACTCTGTAGGCATGAAAGTAGTTTAGGTTAGCGTAGCTCATTGTGAGGTCTACAGAAGTAGCTAAAGTCCATCCCTGAAGTGATATTAGCTGCCAAACTTCATTCCCCATAAGGATTCACTCTTCCTTAGGATGTGGTCTGAAACTACGCATTATAAAGTTTATTCCTATTTATCACCCTTAAATAGCAAAGTTTCGTTTTAGTGCCCTTTGAATGAATGCAATTACTTGTTCCTGTATATTACTATGTTTCCTCCTGTTAAAAATCATCCTTTACATTTAATATACTCGATCTACAAATAAGTAGTATCGCTATTTCCCTTCTCGGTTGTTTTAATTTGTGCATTGTTTCAGTACAGTATGTGGTACGATATTAGGCCCACCTAACAATTAGCAATTAGAAAACAAGCGTATAGGATTGTAGATAGGAACAAATTAAATTCCCGTGTATAAAAAGGCTGTTTTGCTATTTTGAACATAAACTAACCAAATACGAAATGAAACTAACCTTAAATCAGTATTGTGTAAGCAGGATCAGTTATGGTAACCACTCAATAAAGTGCTCCTAGAAGTGATCAACATTCCAATAGGAAATCATTTTCAAACTCGAGTGTTAAACGGTTCAAATTAGATGATTCAATTTCTTCACGAAGTCAGGATTAATAAAATCGTCGTTCTCTCTCAATGTTTTCTTAGTTAATCGCGAAGTAATTCTGTATGCTAGCTAATGTGTTGTATGGCGTTGAATATACTTCGAATGTCTCTTTCCTTATTTAGGTTGCGTAGAATGCAGAATGTGATGCAAAGTCAATGGGTAACTTGAGTGCAAGGATACAATGTAGAAGGGTGTATGTGTGCGTTTGCACTCACATCAACCCTAGTTTATTACATTACATTCTACGCACCCGAAATAATAACAGTAACCACGTTTTAATAATATAAAATGAGAGTAAATGCCGCTTTAGACGACAGCATTTATGCTATTATGAATCTTACGTTTAGTAGTAGTGCCAAAGTGTGAAAGCAAGAATGCTACAGTAGGACAAGATGCTATGGTATAAATCCATAACTGTTTTTTTTTATTTTTACGCTGGCACACTGCTTTTTCTAAGATTCATCGTACGAGAAATTGTATCGTCTAAAGCGGCCTTAAGAGAAGTAGCTTATATAGGGAATTACTCATTGCAAAAGTAGTCTGGGAATACATTCAAAAAGGACTTGAAACATCCCAATTTCTCTCATTTCATCATAGAAACATTACTCATTTCGTAACTTATTTGCACAAATGTGGTTCCAAATGACTTCAAATATACAGAAAAGAATGTTTCACTATGCTATTTTGAACATATGTGAAATGTCATATTATTAATGAAGTGATCTTGAACATCAAGTTACTGTGAAGTGTCATATTATCAATGAAGTGATTCTTTCTAATGTTAATTGCCACACCAATTTCTCCCAAAAATAATGTACAAAAGTCTGCTATTAGTACAGTTAAATTCTTACTTCGTGGTACGGTACATACTTTCAAATTAAGCATAAAACAAAATTACATCTTTGTATTTAATGTCCGAGTTCTTACTTATGAGAAGGCACAAGAACCGTGTTACTGGGCTACTTTGTGGATTCATTAAGTGCATGTGCTCACTTCACAAACATTTAGCTCCATTATTAAATGAAACGTTACGTAACATCAACACATAAAAAGTAATTATTTGAATTCACATCTCAGTTGACTAGTGTCTTCTGTTTCTAGCAACGTTACTGTGAATGGGCAGGACATTTAAACTACTGTTTATTCATGGAAGATGTAAGCACTTTCTTTCTTTTATAAGCTTTTCACAACTTAATTTTAGTTTCATACTTATTCATTTTTATAAATCAATCAACACAAGTCTACTTCTAACTGATTTGCTACCAGAGTTCACGTGGTCGCAAATTTTCGTCCTTAAAATTCCCAGTTTGTTGAGATTACGTCATTGCGCAAGTCAAGAAGGTCAATATATAACACAGTTTTTCACAAACCAGTTGCAAGCTATGCCTTGCGTTCACACAAGTCGATATTTAATCGGGTGCCTGGCAATGCCACTAGAGAAAGGTAGTAGTAATCTTGAAGGAGCGTGATCAGGAGGTCACGTCACAAATACAAAGAACATTCAATGCATTCATGTTAATCTTTATCACATAAGTGTGAATCTTGTGAACTAAGTCAACTCACTCTCGCACGTATCGGCACGGCTACACCGCACTCGCAAGCGACAAACGGTATCGAAATTTGTCTCTGTGCCACCACAGTCTGAAGAAATGGAACTGCCATTGCACCGAGCACTGAGGGCATACCTATAATTAGCACAGTCAACGTTAATAATTTTAAACGTTTTGATGTTTCAGTAGAACCTTTTGAGAGGATGCTCAGTACTTTTTCCGTTACTTGAGCAAAATACCATATTTTGCTGTATGAAAAAATGTTATATTTGCTACTTTCAGAGGAAATTAAATTTCTACTAAAACACGTATTATACGTTTCTTTAACAATGCAAGTATCGTCCTCATTTCATACACCCCTGTTCTTTCGACATTCAGCGGAACGAGACAACTGTGTTCACTGCATACAAAAAAGAAGCCTGGCGTTATCGGTGCTAAGAGCTCTTAGGAATACAGCAGAACGGCGCCAACGTACTGAAGGAGATCTCCATATTCTGTTCTGGGGCCTCATTAAATATCGACTTGCGTGAACGCAAGGAAAAGTTGGCAATTTGTTTGCGAAAAACGGTATTAAATATCAACTTGCTTGACTTTGGCAGTGACGTCACGTTCAGCAAACTGGGATTTTAAAGACGAAAACTTGCGCCCACAAAACTCTGGTCGCAAATCAGTTACAGGCCGACTTGTATTGACTGCCTTCGAAAAATATATTGGTATGAAGCTAAAATTAACTGGTGAAAATATCATAAACGGAACGGAGTGCTATTTGGCATGATTAAATAATAATTTCAACATCCTTCCCACTCACAGTAGAAGCAGGAGACACTATTCAATTAGGATATGAACTCTAGTAAGTACCTTATACATGTTAATGTTACGTCACTGGCTTTATTTATATATTAGGACTAATGTTTGTGAAGTAAGCACATGCATTTAATGAATTTAAATGAATTATTTAGGAGAACGTTCTTGTTTATTTTCTTCAGTAAGAATATGGACATTAAATACAAACGTGTAATTTTGATCTGCACGCAGTTTAAAAACACGTACCATGAAGAATGTATTTGTACTAATAGCGTACCGGTACCTTTGTACATTGCGTGGGAATTTACTTTTTCAAACTATGTCATTATATGGCCTTTCATGTATGTTCAGATAGCATCTCAAACAATTTGTGTGTATTTCAGGTCATTTAGAACCACATAGTATTGTTTGTGAACAAAATAAAAAACGAAACGCGTAACATTAACATGTATCAAGTACCTACAGAATTTGAATGTATTCCCAGAGTATATTCACGATTAGTAATTTACTATATTAGATACTTAAGTAATATGGCGTTCTGTGTTATTAAAACGTTGTTACTTTCATTATTTCAAATGCGTAGAATGCAGAGTGTGATATAAAAGCAAAGGGTGATGCGAATGCAAGGACGCATACGCCCTTCTACATTGCGTCCTTGCACTCACATTACCCATTGATTTTGCACCACTTTCTGCATTCTACGAATCCGAAATGAGGAAGTCACTGTGAAATATATTCGACGCCATACAACACGAGTACCTAATTGTAAGAATTATTTCGTGATTAACTCAGCAAGTTTTGTTACACCTAGCAGTGAGTCATTTGAGTGATTCAAAGTATTGTCTTGTTATTTAT
>JAGDQP010027032.1:352-25366 GCA_022664845.1 Lepisma saccharinum
TATGTTGAGAAAGTGGAAGTATCTGCCGAGGCATAAGTGTAAAAAAATTAGTGTAAATCAATATGGAACGCCCCTCGTATATACCTGGTTGTTCGGAAATAAATGGCCTTTTTCGTAACTCACACTACAACTGAGTTTTGGAATAAAGTAAATACACCTGTTCCATGTAAAATAGTCTGCTTTTGCAGCGACACATCTCTGACAACGAATCACAAGGTTTTCAATCCCGCCCTTGTAGAAACGTAGCTCACGTAAGGAAATAACATCACGAGAGACACTCCCTGTTTCTTGAACACCATGTCTTTAGAGACATTTATTTCCATAAACATTTGATAGTCTATTGGCACTAAGTTCAGGAATCTAAGGAAGGTGCAGGAGTACTTTATACATTCATTCACTCAGTTTCTGTTTCGTAATTTTTGCCACGTGGGATTTAGCGTTGTTTACGAAAATAAATTGAGTAGCCCCAGTTACAAACACGGTCAGGTCCATTTTTTTTACAAAATGAGTTAGACATTGTTTCCGTCAGGTGGTGTCACCATCTATGCAATACTAAATCTCTTTCGTTACAAAAACGGCCAGAGACGTGTTAAAAATGCATTTGGAGGATACACGGCAAGAAGGATCAAGGTCTGTTTCTGAAAGTTGGGAGAAAAAACGTGTTTTATAGCGTAAATACTTGAATTTAAGGTTATTTCTTGCTCAAGGTATGTCTTCGACCTCAAGCAAAGATGCCCAAAGCAATAATAACTTTAAATTCAAGTGGTTACACTTAAAATATGTTTTTCTCACAACTTTCAAAAATGGACCTTGATCATTCTTTCCTTCATTTAAATACGTGACTGCTTTGCAAAAAACGGCCAGCTCCACAAGCGCTTAGTTTAAAAAAACGGCCAGGTTCAGTGTAGCCAATCACAGCACAGTATTCAGCCAATCACGCTGTATCACAAGAAAGCGAAGAAGAGGATCTGTGTGAATGTGCAACCAACAATTACGATGAGTACGGCGAAGTTTTGAAAATTGTCAGTTGACGATTTTTCTATAGAAAAAAAAGGCTAAAAATGTAACACAGAAAGCTTGTAATTAAAATGTGTTTTATTAAGTGTATTATCGTTTTAATAAACAATCTCAAGGAATCACTTTCATAGTTTCATGTCTGCAGTTTTTGTTACAAAGACGGTCACGTGCTCACCTGGTTACAAACCCGGCCAGGTCAAATTTTGTTTTGTAAATACCTAATAAACTTTTAATATACTGTATCATATCTGTTACACATTCAATTTTAATTACATATTCGATTCCAAATAAAAAAAATAGCAACAGAATGCTTTTTATCTATAGTAAACAGTTTTTGCACGCTCCTGGAAAATTTTGCAAAGAGTACCTGGCCCTGTTTGTAACTAAGCTACTCAATTGACCCTCTCTATAGACTAATGACGACTGTTTATTTACAACTTCTGGTGCATTTCGTAAATTTCTGCACAGTACGCGACTGTTAAAGATTTCAAAATATAATATGATATTCGAATCATACAGATAGTTTACAATAATTCCTCCGAAATTAATTTAAAGTAACTTTAGACATTTCACGCAACATTCTAGACTATAGCCACAAATAAAAGCAGACACGAAAGTTTTTATGTTTCTCTTACTTTAATACTTAAGAAATATTAATTATGCAAGATAACTGTTCCATTGAAATTTCTATGCATTTTTACAGTTAGTTATTAGCTACAATTTTCTCGAAAAACTGAATATGTTTTTTTTTATAAATTGTAATACATAGTAGTAACTTGTTTATAGTTGAGGCTTTAAATCATAACATTTCACAAAAAACAAAACAATTTGCAACCATCACAAAATATTACAACAGAAAATGTTTCAAATCCATGCCTTAATCATTTGCCAAACATTTTTTTTTCTGCTATGTTTACTTATTTTAGGCAGACTATGCCATTCCATTACTAATTGGAATATTCCTTTCGTAGAGATGTGTGCATAGACTGTTTAAACACTTTCTACCTATCTACAGAATAATCACATCTATGAGAAAGTTAAACGAAATATGAAATATCGCTAATCAATGTTACATACCTCTACTTCTGAGGAACGATTACTTCTTGATTTATACAAAAAATAAATTAAAGTACAAGAATTAAATCAATTTAATAAATTCAATTAGGATCGGTCATTAGATTAGTTCATCTCAAAGAGATAGTATTCTTAATTGCCCACCAAATCTTCTGATTTAAATCCACTAATAACCTCGTGAATCTCTACACAAGATACACACTTCTTCATAACAGTGACTGAAATATTTCTAAATAATAAAATGTCCACTTTTCGTTGTCTTGGGTAGTCTTTCACCATATGTTGCTACACCTATTTCTTACATTTCTTTTTCGTTGGATTCTTCATTCAATTCTTCATTCTTTCACACTACATTCTTCATCAGGATTATTAAAATTTGACCAGGATTATTATTTTTCTTCTATATTCTCCTCCATTCTATTATTTTCATCTTCTTGATTAAATTTAATGAGAGTTTTCTTATTTCCTCATTGTTATCTTCGATCCCTATCTCAGTATTTGCAGAGACATACTTGGATCTCAAAGTATTTTCTTTTTTTGTTTTCTGTTGCTAAATTGTAAGATTCAACATTGTTCTTTAGCAAGTGCATCATTCCTTTCTCGCATTCGCTGCGTTCGACTTTTTATACCTCTGTCCCATTATTATTCTCTGGATGAAGAATTAAATTTCGCTGACTGGTGTGTTTCCGCTGTATTGCCAGAGCTGGTTTAGTATATGCAATTACCTATCTGTTTTGTTTCAATTTCTTTGTAGTTACAATTTCTAGCAACTTAGATAATCATCCGAGAACCAACTTATGGAAATCAGGTCGGCCGAAAATTAAATTCAGAAGTGAATATTTTGTCAGAAGGAATGGAATGCTGTAAGTTGGATTTTTATAAGTGCAAGACAAAACAACTTTACCAGAGATCATCTGTTTCATTCCTAATACAATATGAAAATTAATTTGGAAATGTGTCTTAGTAGCCTTGATTTGATATGCTTTTATAAGTTGTAAATATATAAGATTTTGTGACCTGAGCCCGAATCTGTGATGACCTCTAAATTTATGTTGTAGGAACATATGTGGATGATGGGAACATTGGTAATGTGTATTTTATGCTCTTTTGCATCATGCGGTACCCATCCTTTGGGTGTAGATGTTTCAGTTTCAAGTTGTGGTTTATCATGAAAAAAAGAAATATTATTCTGTTCGATAGATGCTAATTTTATCTTCGTTTAGTAATAAAACCCTTGTTTTCTTGCTCTATTCGTAACATTGCTGCTCATAGTGATTTTTGTCTTATAATAGACGCATTGTTTTTATAACGCAGGACAGTTAGCTGTCTGATGGTGACGCCCATGATAATTATAGTTAGTTAATGGCGTCATCCAGTCTGTAGACTACTTTTTCATTCTTTGGAGAACAAGATGATGTAACATTCAAGTTAATAGAAACAACTTTCTGTGAAGACTTTCTAAATTCTGATTTTATGATCCTACTATGTTTTTCTATGGTTTCTAATTGTATTGCAAGTTCAGTTGCTTTCTCGAAAGTCAAGTTTTCTTGAAGTAGGCGTTTAAGAAAGGCGTTATTAGTAGGGAAGACCTTGTAGTGAACCAAACTTGGCCACTGCAATACACTAAAATGACCAATACACTAAAATGAAACCTTTCTATGGCGTCAAATTTGTTTTTAAAAGTATTTTTTGTGGGTTCGATTATTGAAAGTACTCAACTACTTTCGAGTATAATTTTGTAAAATTTAATATTTTGACTCTTTTGCTCTCTAGGGTTTTCAGCAATTTAATTGCACTTAGACTATGAGTTCTTAAAGTACGGTTATGGAATTTCGACTTGGACTTCCTAATATTTAATACATTTTAGTGAAATTCGCCATATTTCGATTCGGACTTGCTAAAATTCAATATTTTTGGATACGAGTTTGTTAGTTTCGACTGAGTCTTAGCAACCTTTTCATTTAACGTTATGTAATATTATGTAAGACTTAGAGAAATTTGACAGTTAATGTATATGCGTTGGTGATTTTAAAAGTATTTTAACCATTCCTGTTATTTACTCTTGGGCGTAATAGCAATATTCTCACACGAAATTTTAGAAATACTTGATTTCTCTTCTTAGTAACAAATTTACTAACTACATTTGCAGGCATTAATTAAAAAAAAAACAATTTACCACAAAATTCAAACTCTGTAATATGTCCTATTTGTTACCTGTTTAGTAGTTGATAGATCATGTTAAATATAGCGAAACCAAATTTGAACAGTTTTAGCTATTTATTTATTAGTTGGGGTATGCTAAGCGTATATAATTTGGTGTAGAAATGTCGAAACTATTTTTACTTCCCACAGTATAGAAATTTAGTCCGTGTCTTGTTTGTAACTTATCTTACATAACATTTTGCATTGGTATGCGTCTTAGAGAAATTAAATTTTCACAGCTTGCAGAGATTTAATTTTGAATTCAAAATACAGGAAAAGCACCCTGCTACCTTTTGAAAAAAAAAGCAGTCATTAAATTATTAAATTTAAGTGCCATTTTTTACAATTTACGCTTCGTCGTCTCTTTGTAAATTACTTGACCTATTGTTTATAGAGTGTGTTACCTGTTTGAAAACAGCTTTCATCGTTTATTTATTATTGAAGCTAGGACCTTTTAATGTTAGAATTAATTAAGTTAAACTGTAAAAAACATTTTAACTTATAGTTTTGCATATTCACGTCTTGTTTATAACCTAACTTACGTAATATTTTTTTTTAAAATCTGACCTACAAATTATAAAAATTCAATAATTGTACTTAATATTTACTGAAACTCTGTCTTTTTGTGTACGACCATTTGAATTTGGACTATGCCTTAGTTAAAGTTCACATTTTTCAACTCGGAATAACTAAAAATTTACATTTTTGTCTGCTAGTTAGACTTTTAGGACGTGCTAAAATTTCAACATTCGTACACAATATTTTGTTTATGATTTAGTGGAAATTAACAATGTCACAATTTTGATGTTTTTAGTTACACTTCCCAAAATTGTACACTTTTGAATTTCAACTTGAACGTGCTATAATTTAACATATTTTTTTAACGAGTTAGTGCAATTTGACATTTTGTTTGCATGCAACTTAGTGAATTTAGACTGTCCTGCCCTAAGCCTATCTTTACATTTTAGGGAATTTTCAAGTAAGGCACATTGCAATTCGAGTTTTCAATATTTTGAGCGTGCCTTAGTGAATTAAGACAATTTGACATTTTGTATACAAGTTATACTTTTGTGTACGAGTTAGTGTCATTTAATTTATGACTTTTCAAAAATAGAGCATGCAAATGTCTTGATGGTAGTTTTAGTTGTTAAAATATTATGGACACCTCTTTTGATCAACTTTCTTCTGGCATTATATGTGTATAAAGGATCATTATTACATTTGAAGTACCTATAGAACATTTCAATTAGTATTTTTGTCAACTGAAGTTGATACTTTGCACAAGTGTTTTGTACATTAGTACAGCACCGTAATAATATACGTGGAATTAAAGAACGTTTAGGCCACCAAGCAACCTAAGAAATTATTCGTGTAACCAAATTTATTCGTGCCAGCAAATTTAAAAAATCCCTTATTTAGTAACCGACAAAATTAGAATCGGGGACAAAGTGTATTGGAAAGGAAAAACCATAATTTCTTATTGCCTGATCAATTACACGAATAATTTTTGGGGTTACTTGACCTAAAAGTTGTCTAATTTCCTAAAGTTATTACAATGCTCCACTATCGTGACGATACATTCATACAAATTACCAACTTCAGCTTCGAAAAATACTGACTCAAATAGATATTCTTTGTGCAATTTCAAAAGTAATAATATTCGTATGTACACCACATATTATGCCATAAACAAGTTCATTAAATGGAATGTTCATAATACCCGAATTTAATTTTATATCATTTACATATAATAGCCTAAAGATGTAATTACAGGTATTCAAAAACATTTCCTAAAACTTAAAATTTTACTAAATAGTACACAAAATTTTACATACCTTACGGTAAAAATTCGCTAAATTGCACGTAAACATGTTAATTTTCGGGAAGTCAAAGCCAAAACTCATTAAATTATATACAAATATTACATCAATTAGGTTAAACATGTAGAATTGTAGTAAGGTATACAACAAAATTATATTTAAACATAATAAATTTCGATAAGGCATAGTCTGAATATGGACAGTCAACATTCGCTAAGTCATATCCACTAACTTGCATTCTTTAAGTCAAATTCTAGTAAAACCTATAAGGGATAAGAAAGTCAAGTTCCCTAAAGCGTGTGCAAATATAGCATTTTTAATTGGTCGTAAGCCGCCAAAATAAGTCACCAAAATATGAGAATTAAAATAAATTTCAACGTTATTCTAACATCCAAAAGTCAACCCGCATTAATAAAGTAATATACAAAGAAATGGAAGGAAAATATGCATATTACGAAAACATGGAGTTGTCAATTATATTTGATAGCTACTTTACAACAGCATATTCAAAGTAGAGACTACAAAAAAGGGATTTTCCTGTAATTCAAATTCAGCAAGCACTAAGTGTAACATAAATTTCGCTAAGATGTAGGTCTATACTTAAATTCTAATATCGTTAAGCTGAGTTACAAACAAGACATGGGATAACTAGCAAAAACAAGTTTGGGCGTTTATTTACATCTATTTTTAACATCTTAAATAAAGTTCACTAGTAAAACTCTTTAGATATGATTTGTCTATATTCTTTTCATGTATGTAAACAGGCTCTATCAACTATTGGACACATTACGAAGTTTGAAGTTGGTAATAAATTACCACTTAGCATTTTTTAGACAAACTGAAAAAAGTTCCTGACTGCAAATGTAATTAGTAAGTTTTGTAATTTTATGCTGTAACTATGTCAATCTTAAAACTTCTCGTGGGGTAAAAACAAGTTTATAGTATTTATTAAATAATGCCCTTCAATTTAGAAACGGTTGAAAATATCAAATTTCATTAACTCGTATACAAAATATTTCTGTAAACCTTATTCGAGATAATGTTACATAAGAATAAGTAAAGACTTAGTAGAAAGTAGCAAACTCGTATATAAAATTTGTTGAATCTAGCAAGAACGAATAAAAAGTAGTGTATTTTAGATGGTACGACTCAAGATTCCAAAACCCTATTTTAAGAACTCGTAGTCTCAGTGTCACAAACGAGCGAAATAGTCAAAATATTCTGTTTCAGGATATCGTAGGTTACATAAATGTTCAACTTCTGTAAATTGTATACAAAATATATACGTTAGAAAATGTTAAAATTTAACAAGTCATAGTCGAAAGTTGAACGTATTAGAATATATATATTTTTAAAAATTCCAAGAATAATGTTAAACCTCAGAAAGTATATATGCGAAAGTCTTCGTAGAACACATAGGTTAGAAAATATCCAGCTTCACTACGCCATATACACAATATTAAATTAAAATGGAGAATTTCATTAAATTGTATGCAGAAATATGCAGCTTCTTAATACCTTTTTAATAAAATTAGGCATGTCTAATATTTTGTTTCAAATATGTTACTAGAAGTCATGTTGCATTTGGGTAAGGCATATTACGTTAGAAACGGAAAATAACAAAATGCCCCTAAAGTGTAACTATAAAGAGCAAAGTATTAAATCTTTCACTAATTCGGCTTCAAATAGCAAAATAGGTATACTAGTGTCGAAAGAGTTGGATAAATATTATACATATGCGAACGAAGTCGTACAAATGTTGCATTTCCGTTAGAAAATATCAAACTTCACTACACTATGTACACAATGTTACGTAAGTTGTATGCAAAAATATTGAGTATTTTAATACCAGTGTAATAAAATTAGGAATTTCCAATCTTTAATTTCCATATTTTACTACAAGTTATATAAAACAGATTAAGTTTATTTTTTGTAAAGCATAATACGTTAGAAACGGCAAAATAACAAAAATGTGTCAACATTTAAATAAGTATTCTGAGAGGTATACACCCCGTAATACATGGAAACGAAAATAGGTAGAGAAAAAGTGGTTTCAGTTTTGACATTAGGGTGACAAAATACGACCGTGTTAAAGTTTTGACAGTTCTGGAGTTAAATGTTAAAGATCCAATCAGCTACAGTAATTTTTTTTTGAAAACGACATTAAATGGAGAAAAACGAATTTAAATATTTGGCATCAGCATGACAGAATACATATAAAATGAAACTTTCATAAACATTGGTGACATCCAAATGACTACCCCGAGAGGTGTACATCCGGCAATATAATATGCTATTTCGAAAGTGGAAAAGGATAGATTAAAATAATTTCAATAATTAAAATAATGAAGCCAAAGTGATCAAAGAAGAATATAACTGAGTAAAGAGATTTCTAATAGCTCACTCGCTATAACTTCAACAAGAGCAAGAACAAGAACAAGAAATACTTATGAACTTTGCTCTCTGAAGGTTTGAACTCTCTATGCTTTTTGTAGGAGCAGCATTGCAATTTCATACAAGAAAATATACATTAGAGACATCCGGAGGTAGTATTGCCATCTAGTTTTAGACATCTTTGGTTTACACTAACCTTAAGGGGACAATTTATCTCCGAAGTAGTGTCAGCTTTCGTTTAATTTCTTGTTTCAAATATACAGCATGTTCTAAATATGCGCTACAAACCTTTCCGGTAGAAATTTCTCATAAAAGGAAAGCAAACGACCTAGTAATCATGAGTCGAAAAACGATTTCCCAAACACCTCGACCCTGAAATATGATACCTTACTAAATTTGAATTAGAATTATGGCTAAACTAAGCTAACTATGATAATATAACCAAATCCATACATTTAATGTTTTTCCGGTAATGATATTGCACAAAATCCAAGATACCCTTCCTCTATATATCTATTTAAAATTTTGTCGCAGTCGGTTGTATAAATTCTAAGAAAATTCTTTCTTAAAATTTAAATCTATTCATTACGTTTCTACAATGGATGAAACCAGTGTTCGATTTGTCAGGGGGATGCCGGGGATTTTCCCTGTTGGGTGCGGATTTAATCCCCGATTGTTGATTCCGAATATCACCCCAACCGGGGATAACATTTTTGTATTTGTATCCAAATAGGTAATAATTTGAAATTTACCAGCTGCAACTAGTTTAAGGATATCCTGTTCGTAATTTATAACAAATCGAACAATGGATGAAACTGTAACATTAGTATAATTTTCTTGATCCAAGTGAACAATCTGGAAGAGGTTAAAGTTTCATAAAGATTTTTAGTTTTTCCTTAATCTTGACCACAAATTTTACATTTTCAGGATATAGGATGAGAGTTTTCTTTACCCTAAAAGTTTATAACCCGTTTTTAAAACATCCTATCTATAAATTTCAAGGACAATATTCAATTTTTTTTTGTGTGCAGAAAAAAGACAAATACATTTTGTCAAATAATGTATATTCATTCATCTACAAAAGCATGCTAGACAATTCAAGAGTATTCCTTGTAAACCAATTATAAATTTAGACATAATAGGTATATGTAAAGTGCTCCATATGCACTGACTGAACGGTCAAAAGAAATATTCTCAATTGAAGGCAGGCATATAGGAATAAATCATTACAAACAGCTGCGTGCTTAATTTCCATCCTAGAGTAAAGAAAAATTGGAACTGCATCAAAATTCTTCCAAAGATCAATCTCAATCGTTCATTAGCTTCGAATACTAGCTTTCAGATCGCTTATATCATGTTTCAATAAAGCTACATTCTCTTCAGATTCGGTCAGGCGGCTAAAATATCGCTGGGCCATTTTACTCATCAGATCGCGAAAGTCTCTGCCATGTTGACTGTCCACTTCTTTGTCCTGAATAAAAATATTTATTTAAAAAATATTAACAGCGATTAAGAATTATCAATGGTTTACAAACAGACATACACAGTATGTTTCTGAAATAATGTGCAAACTTCCGGAGAAGATGATTCGGATCAAAACAAGACAAAAGTTGACTTGAAGAAATTTCGAAATATGTCTAGTTTTGGAGTTGCAGGCGCTCAAAGGTAAGGCGGCATTATTATAAATAACATCATATATATAAAAAAGTAATGATGCAAAAGTAATAAATGCAGCTTAGAGGTAATTTCTATGCTTGCTTTATTAAACTATTTATCTCTTTGTCAACAAAATTCTTACGTTGCGAACGAAACCTTCCTATGTGGCACTGCCTCAATCATAAACATTGTTTATATATCGGGTACTACTTCGAGTGTGATTTTCTAAGTCGATACAGTTTACATCACTATGTGTTGAGATATGTAGTCATTCTTGAATATGCCGCTGTAACTTTGAGCTCCTGTAGCTCCAAAAATATGCGTAATTTTAATTTCTTCTAGGAAACGTTTTTCTCTTTTTGATGTAAATAATCACCTCCCGAATTAGCAACATTAGTTCAGGGACACCCTGTATAGAGATATACCAGGTTGTTCGGAAAATAAATGGCCTTTTCGTAACTCACACTACAACTGAGTTTTGGAATGGAGTAAACACACCTGTTCCATGTAAGATAGTCTGCATTTGCAACGATACATCTCTGACAACGATTCACAAGGCTTCAATCCCGTCCTTGTAGAAACGTAGCTCCGGTAAGGAAATAAGATCCCGGAAGACACTCCCTGTTTCTTGAACACCGCGTCTTTTAGGAACATTTATTTTCATAAACATTTGTTAATCTATTGGAGCTAAGCCCCGGAACTTAAGGAAGGTGCAGGAGTACTGTATAGTAGAGATGGGCTGATATCAGAATTTCTCGATACTTGATAGCGATACTTATTTCTGACCTTCGATACTCGATACTTTCTTCAATATTGTTCTACAATGCAAATGATACATATTAATTCAAAATAATTAAGTAATATATAAATTAGAGATAGGTCGATACCAGAATTTCTCGATACTGGTATTTATTTTTGCGCTTCGGTACTTGGTACTTTGTTCAAAATTGCTGTACCCCACACAGCACAGGTACATTCTAGGAATATGCTACGAATATCCCAAGGATACTTTACTGTATTCTTGGTATATGCGTAGAATATTTCACAAATACCTGAATGTCCGGAATGAGCGCATATCCGAAGGATATCCCTGGGGAAATTCCAGATATTCTACGAATACCTCGAGAACAATTATTGTTTGGAGATTATTTTTAGAATATTTCTGAAACTCCAACCCAAAATATCCTTTTAATATTCTAAAAATATCCTTGAAATATCCTTGGCAAGTTGCTCTCTGTCTCCCTCTCTGTCTCACTCTGTCACTGACACACACCGAAAATATTAGGAAACCAAGTATATTGTGTTTTTAAAGGATGGGCTAGCGGTTGTTTTCTAGTTTCAAACCTCATAAAATTAGCATTGTATCCGCCATGGGTTTTAGGTTGTGCTTACCCTACTTATTTTTGTCTTCAGCATAAAGCAAAGTAAGTGCGAAAAAGAAGTAATAAAATATTTTTAAAGATATTATTTTCTTAATCAATTCGGACTAAAAAGTGAAAGAATAAATTTGTTTATGCATGCCTAAAAAGAAAACATGGGGCGCTCTCTCATATACAGTAACTTTATAAATTCTTGAAATGACGCGCCCCATTCACTATTTTTTTTTTTTTTTACTTTTTAGTACGAATTGACTGAGAAAAGAATGTCTTTAAAAATATTTTTATTACTTTCTTTCGAGAGTTATTTCGATGTTCGGACATTTTCTCAAGCTAAATGTTTTGTGAACGAAATCCTAAAGTGTCATGAAACCAGGAAAACCCAGGCTAGTGGCAGGCTGGTATTTATTTTAAGACAAAGCAGTTGAGAATAAAAAAATATATTAACATTTGTCTTTAAAATATAGAAATAAATGAAAGTAACAATGGAATATTGTATTGTCACCGGACTTACGTCGCTCTGCAAAATTTCATCATTCTATGACTTCGGGAAATGAGTTCAATTAACGATCCAAGATTTATAACACCACGAACCATTGTAAACTAAAGAAAAGAATGTAAAAACAAAAACAAATATAGGATGGGATTAGGGGCTGAAATCGGACACTTTTCTGTCTCGATTCTTTTTGTTTGTGTACGAATGCTTTCATTTAGTACTCAATATTTCTTAAACCGTTATGAATTTCTTATACATTTCTAGAATTTTGTATCTCAACAAATAGAGATGGGTCGCTATTAGAATTTTTTGTTACTTCCGATACTTATTTCTGACCTTCGGTACTTGATATTCCATACTTTTTTTTTCAAAATGTCTTCCAATCTTTTAAATAATGCAAACATTATTTAAAATTAAAATGTAAGTGTATTGCTTTCCTATAATTTAACTCTGTCCTGAGTCATAGATGCCATAAAATTATATTCAAGAAGCTTTAAGATGTAAGTTATAGACCTAACCTTCTACCATGGGATTATTTTCAAATAAAGATATTAACCTAAAAAAATATCAAAGTTTTGAAAAAGTATCGATTCCATTAGTTGAAGTATCGACCGATATTGATAAATTGCAAGTATCGTCAGTATCGAGGTATCGAAAGTATCGTGAACCCATACCTTCCACTCACTCAGGTTCTGTTTCGTAATTTTTGCCACGTGAGATTTAGTGTTGTTTAGGAAGAACAATTGACCCTTCTTATAGGCTAATGACGACTATTTATTTACAACTTCTTGTGCATTTCGTAAATTTCTGCACAGTACCGTACGCGAATTTGACATTTTCAAAATATAATATGATGTTTGAATCATACAGATATTTTATAATCATTCCTTCGAAATTAATTTAACGTAAGTAACGTTAGACATTTCACGAAACATTCTAAACTATATCCACAAATCAATGCAGACACAAAAGACTGTGTTTCTCTAACTTATATACTTACGAAATATTTTATGCAAGACAGTTGTTCCATTGAAATTTGTATGCACTTTTATAATTAGTTCTTAGCTATATTTAGCTCGAAAAACCAAAGGTTGTATAAATTGTAATCGGGGTTTCCGCCAGGATTTGGGGAGTGTGAAGTCAACATTGGAAAAGAGTAAGTGTAGTTTTTATGGTTTCTTTTGATTTTTCACAGCAAAAATTTTTATGTTAGGAGGTGTTGTCCAGATTTTGAGGGGTGACACCCCCGCAGGCAGAATCACTTATTGTAATACATAGTAACTTATGAATAGTACATTCTTTGAATCATATTATTTCACAGAAACCAAAACAATTTGCACCCATAACACAATATTACAAGATAAAATGTTTCAAATTCATGCCTTTATCATTTGTCAAATCTACAGTCAGTTTTTTTCTGACATATTTACTTATTTTAGGCAGACTATGTCATTCCATTACTAAAGTGAATATTCCTTTCGTAGAGAAGTGTGCATAGATTGTTTAAACAATTTCTGCCTTTCCACAGATAAATTACACCTATAATATCTGGTATAAAGTTAAACTAAATATGAAATATCGCTAATCAATGTTAGATTTCTCAACAATCACCTCTACTTCTGAGGAACGCTTACTTCTTCATTAATACAAAAAATAAATTAAAAATACAATGATTACATCACTTTAATAGATTCAATCAGGATCGATCATTAGATTAGTTCATCTCAAAGAGATATTCTTAATTTCCTCCGAAATCTTCTGGTTTAGATTCTCTAATAACCTGGAGCACTTCTACAGAAAATACACACTTCTCCATAACACCGTCTGAAATATTTCCCAATAATAAAATGGCCACTTTTCGTTGTCCTGGATAGTATTTCACCGTATGTCGCTACACCTATTTCTTATAATTTATGTTTTTAAAGATCTTTGGATTCTTCATAAAAAAATATTAGAACCTGTCCAGAATTATTTGTCTCTAGTTCCATTTTTCTTCTATTTTCTCCTCACTTTATTCTTTTTATGTTCTTGATTAACTTTTACGAAGAGTTCTCTTATTTCCTCATTGCTATCTTCGATCCCTATCTTGGTATTTGTAGACACATGATTGGATCTCAAAGTATTTTATTGTTGATAAATTGTAAGATTCAACATTGTTCTTTAGCAAGTGCATCAATCATTTCTTGCATACACTGCGTTTGACATTTTACACCTCTGTACCATTATTATTCTCTGGATGAAGAATTAAATTTCGCTGAGTGGTGTGTTTCCGCTGGATTTCCAGAGCTGGTTTAGTATATGCAATTACCTTTGTATGTTCTAATTTCATTGTAGTCACAATTCCTATCAACCTGGATTATCATCCGAGAAACAACTTATGGAAATCAGGTTCGAAAATTAAATTAGGGATTGCTAGATCCGGACCCATTAGGCCATCCCTAAATTAAAAACGGAAGTGAATATTTTGTCAGAAGGAATGGAATGCTGTAAGTTCGATTTTTATAAGTGCAAGACAAAATAACTTTACCAGTGATCATCAGCTTCGTTCCTAATACAATATGAAAATTCATTTGGAAAGGTGTCTTAGTAGCCTTGATTTGCTATGCTTTTGTAAGTTGTATGGATTTGTGCCCTGAGCCCGTGTCTGTGATGACCTCTACATTTCTGTTGTAGGAACATACGTGGATGATAGGAACATTTGTTTTGTGTATTCTATGCTCTTCTACAATATGTGGTACCGTCCTATTCCTGTAGAGGTTTCAGTTTCAGGTTATCGTTTATCATCGAGAAAGAAATGTGATTCTGTTCGCATGGTGTTGACTTTATCTTGTTTTTACTAATAAAAATATTAAAGCAGTTCATAGCAACCACTAATTCATACCACCGACTCGAGGATAATGAGGCCAAGTGAGGCGAATCTGCCTGTTCTGTGGAATAGTGAAATTAGTAACTTATCATATATAAGTATACTTAGTGATTTCTACGAGGTGCGACTACTTTATCAATAAATGAAAAGTATTCTAAGGACAGTGTAAAGTAGTGTAAAAATAGCGCAACAAAACATAGCTGTCTCACTATTTTTTCCCAGGAAGGGGGGAATGCAATATCCCGTGTGTTCGCAGACACACACATATTACGTAAGTGAACTGAGAGTGTTTATGTATGTAAATAGCTAATCAACACAAACAAATGAGTGACATAAACAGTGGCAGACAACAGACAACTCCACACCAAAACACCAGATGGAGCTGACATCAAGAGATAGAGGGAGCTGGAATCGATGGAGGAGAAGCATTTAGGACTACTTCGACATCCACCTATAAAACCCAGTAGCACGGACTACTGGGTATCACTCACTCTTGGGTCGTCAAACTCCTCTTCCTTCACCTGTCCACAGAGTGCTTCGCTTCTGGGACATGCCGATACACAGAGGGCTTCGCTTCTGGTATCATGCTGCACACAAAGAGGGCTTTGTTTCTGGTGTGTACTCTACCTAATTACTCTCTACCTTTGTCCACAGAGGGCTTTTCTTTTGGGACAACCTCGCTCACACAGGGGGCATCGCTTCTGGTGAGCACTCTACCTAACTTAACCTTATTGCACACAGAGGGCTACGCTTCTGGTGCATGCCAGACACACAGAGGGCTTCGTTTCTGGCACGACACCTCATCCCTGGACTCTCCTTGGAGAACACCACGCAAGGAGAAGACATCCTCACTAAATATTTCTGTAATCACTATTCTACGGGACGCTAATTTTCTTAACCTATTAGCAACTTGTTTATTTATCAAATTTATAATAAAATTGGTTAAGGGCTAAAACCGCAAACCCGTGTATTACTTGCTCTACCTAGGGCACTCTGAGAGAGGGCCGCAAGAACATTACGATAATGTTTAATCTATGCAGATGTAGCTTTGAACCTTACGAAAGCATCTATTAAACATACAAATAAAAAACGCCCATTTAGCGCGGTTACACAAAAGTCACATATGAACGCCTCACAATCAACGTCCTCAAGTCTTGCATATGCATTATGAGCCCATTTCAGAGGGGGGACCGTTTTGCCCCATTTACACTTTTTGTAGCAAAACACTGCCGCATAGCATGTTCTCATTTGTCACTCTACACATATCTGATGTTTGATCCCTTACCGTGAAAATAAAAGTAGTTTTAATCATATATCAGCTATACTTCTCTAGTATGTTTAGATATAGTAAATGGCTTCTCTTAGATCAAGATCCTTCAGAACGAAATTTTCTGAAATATCTCAGCCGCTGTTATCTTCCGATCACTGAAACTGCTACAACACAACTGTCTGCTGTTGGGAATCTTACTGCGGTTTGCTATAGCCAGTGAGCAGCACTAGTTTGGAAGATAAAGTAGGGGTCCGCTTTACCCCGGGGGCCCGCTTTAGATGGGTCTCCCCTACATACTATTTTGCAAGCGGAAATGGATGGCTAAAAATAATTTCAGAACCAGCATCACCGTGATGAAAAAAAAAATTCACCGTTCCATGGTCAAAAGTAATAGGTCGCATATGGTATATCTCGAAAAGAGTAAGGGGTAGCGAAAAATAGGTTTTAATTTAGCATCAGCATGCAAATTTTTACAAATTGAGAGTTTCATAAAAGTCGTTCACATCACCTAAAAGAGTATCCTGAGAGCTATACACTTCGTATACGCGGTATCTCCGAACCGACAATAGGTAGAAAGAAACGAATTTCAGATTCGTCATCTCCGTGGTGGTCAAAATACAATGACGAGCACAACATTTGGTGGTGTTCAGGCCAAATTTGTACTTCCAAAATGCAATATCTCGTAAACCGTTAAGAGCTAGAGGAAAAATAAAACATCTCACCGTTCCTTTACTAATGTTCAACGATATGGGTGATAAGTTATCTGTACACAAAATTTCACGGTTCCAGGCTCACAGGGAGCCGTGTTAGCAAGTGGTAATATTTACAGAGATACTGACTACAGATTTAGCATCACCGTGGTAAATAGCATATAAATTAAGAGTTTCGTAATTCTATGACCACAGGAGGGCAAGTTACAGAGAAAGAAATTTCAACAATTCGCATGCGATATACAATACCGAAGTTCGAAAAATGATGCAATATTACATACACAGTGCGCAGGGTAAGTCAACGAACATTTATGTTAAGTCAGGTTCACATATTTGTATACATTATAAATACAGGGGTACGTAGAAATGTCAAACTTTGGCAAGTCAAACAGAGTAACGTTAAACTAAAATGTCAAGTGTTTAGCATATTATATACACTATATATGGGGGTGGGTTCTGTTAAACAGCAAGTCTAGCAAGTGAGAAGCGTATGGTAGGCTAAAATGTTAACTTTTCAGCAAATTATGTACAATACATACGTTGAATTATGTTAAAATGTCCAATGCTATCAAAACAAATAGCATATGTTAAATTGATTTTTTTTGCAAATTATACACAATATTCGAATTCTGTCAAGTCATATACAGTAAATACGAAGGGTTAGAATAAATTTCCAAATAGCGTATGTTAGGTTAAAATATCAAAATCATGATGAAACTTCGTTTAGAAAAAAAATAAAAATGAATTATATGGGCGGTAACAGCACTAAGGTCAAATATCCTATCTTAGGTTAAAATGTCCAATTTTCTGTAAATTATATACATTATATGCAATGGGTTAGCTTATTAAAAAAACAACGGTAATTTATTTTAGGTCATGTTTTAACTTTTTTAAACACATCATTTAGGTTAAAATATGCATCATAAAATAGTATGAAAATTTAAATATGGCGGAGGTCAACAACCAATCAGGGTTCAGAATGAGTACAGACCAACCAGAGTACGACATTTGGGTTACGTGGCCTGTGACAGCCAATAGGCGTTCGAGGTTCGAATTTAATACGTATTAAATACAAAACGGGGGGCAGGGGGCGCCCTAGCTACTGTTGGGCGATTTCATGTAGCTGGTCCATGTACTTGCTTCCACATATAACTTTAAATCATCCTTATCCTTCCTAAACCTGCTTGCTCCATCTTTCTCATCTTAGACCCTCTGCTCCTCGGCACGAAATGTTTTAAACCAGCAACGCACTATCCGTTCTAAGTTAAGTCTACGTCCCATGCCTTCGCTACATTCATTACATATGATTTTTTGTCATATGTCCCAATTTGGACTAATGCAACAAAATTATCCGTATATCATGCTGTTCTAACATGCTGCACAGATCAATGTTACACATCCAATGTGATCCACAGCTCGACTGTATCGCTTAAAGGGTACCTGTTGCTATGATCATCAATGGGGTAATATTTACGATTCCACCGGTAACATGCAATAGGAAGTGGGAAATGTTGTATATGGACATTATTAATTTCGGTCACTTTTTTCGAACAACCTGGTAAGATTGGCGATATATCTCAACTGAATCGGTGTATGCTAAAACGGGATCATCCAAGCGAACCTGTTTTGAGAAAAACTGTACCAAAAGTTTACCTTAAATATGACAGCAATGCCCTTTTTTAATAGAAAACCTTCAGAAATCTATTTTAATGGAGTGAAAATTTATTTCATAGCAAAAATATTTATTAAAAGTGCTTGACTACTCCCTTTGTAGCATACAATGGTAAATTAAGACACAAATGAGTGCTTTCACATAATTTTAGTGTTGAAAAAGGTACAAAAGCTGACATTTTGATAAATTTGGAACTGTTTTACAATAGCGAGATGGTTAAATAGGTCTTGTGGTGATGTTTATATACTTTTAGTCATCATCTTCTCCAATACCATTTTCAGTTGTGGGCCACGTATAAATTTCGCCTTAGAACTCTTCATATAGCATTGGTATGTATGGCTGGAGCTGTTTAATATCATCTAACTTGGCATTGGTCTTGACAGTAAGGTTTTTTACATAGTAGTTCTAAATTTGGACTTGGAAAAACAAGAGTATGATCCAAAACTGAATCATGAACTCATGAAGTGTCGTCTGCACATTGTTGGTTTCTGTGTACACGGAGCATTTTACTGAAGCATGAAAAAATAACAGTAACCTTCAGAACCCTAAAACAGTTATTGACTGAGCCCCTTTTAAGATGCACCAAATTCAACTGTTCTATGCAGTGAATTCAGCCAGAGACAAACTGGGATGCGGAGAACTAATTTTCGCCATATTCCTATGACCAATTATGTGATAAATCATTTATCAATTATTGATAAAGCGCAACATGGTGGGAGAGTTGCTATTGAGTGGCTTTTCTTGCTTAAAAATAATTATTAAGAATTGTATCTGAAGATTTAACATAATACTGTGAAGCAAACATTGCAAAGACGGACGAGAAACTTCGCTAAATTTCCAAGCATATATTTTTCTATTAATTACTGGGACATACTGACACAGTGTAGTAAGAGACGGCTTATAAATATGGGTGAGTATTTTTGACTGATGCCGGGTAGATATCAACTTAGTCGTAGTAAGAAAAGAGGAAGTCGTACCAATCAGTAGGAATAGATCCTATATGGTGATTCTAAACTGAGAAAAATCTAAGTACTTGTCGCGGTTAAAACAATTCACGTCTTACATACCCTAATATTATAGAGGCCTGAAGGCAGAACGGACCGTATGCTAGGGCCATGAGTATCGGGAAGGTACCTTAACTTACTATCTTTTACGCTTTACGAAAACTCGTGACATAATCTCAATGAAGACCATCATGGGCAGAGCGTTCCTATCTACTGTTCAGGCGAGTAGGGCCTCGCTTTTCCCTTTCGCTTTCCCATGGGAATTACATTAAACTGAAATAGAATAAACTTGAAATAAGATTGATGAACCTTATCAATAATTCTGTAGTAATATTCAGATTATCAATTACGATTAATATTAGAATTTCACTGGTCAGTAAAGTCTGACTTAGAACATTTTTTAAATTTAAGTTCACAACGCACAATATTTCTACCCCGATGTGGTTAGATCGGGTGTTTTTTAACCCAATTTCTAGTTTTTGTGGTTCCACACCGATTGATTACAGCTTTTCCCATATATTTGATAAAGCCACTTTTGTCCTTTTGTCATTTTATGTCTCGAAACAGTTATAAAGCCATCACCGTCTTAGTTTTATTTCATTATACAATTTATACGAATTGAATTCGTAAGTTTCAGCTTCTTCTTGGTCCTTTTTTTATCCTCTGCATAACCTTTAAATTCCCTTCTGCTTTTCCCGACTCTTGTCGGTTCTAAGCTACTTTTACCCATGTAGCCTTCAGTCGCATAATTTCTCTATTCCTTGCCAGAATCTTGATATCCATATCATCCAACTCCATATCTTTGGTTATTACTTCCGTTCACGACTCTAAGTTCTATCACTTCTCCTTGACTTTCATATGCTCCCATATACATTTCTGTTTCCATCGTAAATTCATCATCAGGTTCCTCTCCTTTCCCCAGCTCTGACGAAACTATTCTAGTTCTTTCAATTTCGTCCTTATTATTTCGTCGTTTATTACTATTTCTCAATAAATATTAATAATTTTGTCTTTCCTCTTGATTCTTCCCACATTTTCTCGGTGGAGTTTCCTATAACCTCATTACAATTCCTGGTGCTGTTGTTTTAATCCTCTCTTGTAGTTTCATCTTTGAGATGTATTTTTAAACTTCAAATCTTTCATATGTCTTACCTTTGCAGATTCTGCATGTAGAAATCCGCTACTGTGCCTACAATTGAAGGACTATATTATAAGGGTCCTATTTCATCTTCCACGATGTTGATATTGTTCATCGTAATGGGTCGTAATTGCCATGCAATTTGCATACTTCATCTGAAAACCCCTTAGAAGAAGATTTTAGCTTTGGGTTAATAAAGTGTAAGATAATTTAATTTTGTGTGTTTGCATTTATTTTTATTTGCTTTAATAGTGATATTTTTTTACTCTATTAAATCCACATGCTCATTCTTATTTCCGTTTGTTTGTAACCATAGCAGAAAGTTATTATTAGATCCTTCCTTTATTTTTTCTGTCTTATGGAGGTTTGTTTCCTTTGTTTGTTTCTTCTGACTCTTGATGACTCCTTATGTTTCGTTGTTCTATTTGGCGCGTCCATTTTCTTCTTGTTTTCTTCACTGTCCATAATATAAATTTTCCAACACTATTTTGTAAGTTAGGCATTCAACTTGATTCTTGGCGCAGCACTTCTTTTTCCGCAAAATGCAATGGATCCACACACTATCTTTAATTTTATATACAACTTGCTTTCGTATGGCTCTGCTTTCCGCAATAGCCATACCATATCTCCTTGTCGGGACAGTGGTTAACAATATGTTCCCGAGCCTGGCATTTGTCGCATTTGGGTACTGATAGATAATTCACTGGTGTATTATCAAAATGAGTGAATACTCGATTTAATTTCAATAAAGGTGTTTTGTCCTTAGTAGGCATTTCAAGAAGTAGGTGATATCTGTAGTGGAACCTCTGTGTGATACCTTTGGGACATGTTTTGAATCTAGGTCTTGTTTTTCATCTGTTATTAGTTCTTCACTCATGTTTCTTTCTACCACTTCTTCAATCGCTTCTTCTTCCTTTAGTTCTACCGGTAAGCTGCACATGAATTAAGAGCATTTTACGGTACTGTTGCTCACCTTTAAATTTGTGCTTTTACTCCTTCGTGGGAGATAAATTTCACCTCGTTCTCTTTAGTGGCTGTATGGTGTATCAGCGCTGTTCTTGCTGATCTTATGTCGAAGTTTATTTTGTAGACTAATATGTCAATAAACACTATTTGTGTTAATTTCATATACATACGTAGACATTTGAAATCTGATTAATCATTTTGAAATATCGATATTTTTGTGGTCACCAAAATAAGATTGTTTAATCATTCAAATAAACCCTTCGATTGTTTGTACCCAGTAAGGAGCGAGAAATAACTGAATTCATTCATTCACTTGAGGATGAGGGAAAATTTTAACCCATTATGTTTAGCTGTAATGCTTAAGTACCAGATCATTAGCTAAGATACCTAAATAGTATTTGGTGATGTACGTAGTGCCAAAATGAGTATCTTTAGTTCCCGGATTCATTTTTCTAAATCGATCTCAGAAGATACAGTAAAAAACTAAAGTCGTTGCACTTGTAATGACGACTATAGTTTTGAATGTGTCGTACTTTTTATATGGACTTTCGGAATAAAATCTTCATTTTTATCTTTAAATTATGAATCTATTCTTTCTTTTTACAATCTATAGAAAGAGAACTGGATCGTACTTGTACTGTTTATTTTGTATCTAATCGTCCTTGCTTACGCAAGATAAATTTGGCACATTAAGGGAAATTTTTCTTCAGTTTCTCTTTAAATAAGTACAATAATAATTTTAACAATTCTTCAATTACTTTAATATTTATTTACAGTTAACTGTAAATTAAAGCCTTTCTAATTTATGCTGCTTGTAATGGCTTATTATTATTTTTTAAATAATTTTTAAAAACTTCACTAAACTTTTTTTGAATTTTTGTAGTCTTGATTGCCTAAATCCTTTCTTGTGAAATATGATTGTATATGTAAGATTTTAAATATCTTAAAATTATTGCATATGTAAGATTTTAAATATCTTAAATTTGTTAATGAAACTCCTCTATCTTGCGCAGAATTTACAAATACTGGTTATCATGAGACAGTTGTTAAATCGGTTAAATATCACCACTGCTTAAATCATACGTCCACCACACACACTGTGAAATAACTGTGTTCGACAAACCCACAACACAGTCACTGGGACAGACCATTCTCCGACGGAGAGTTGACTAACTTTCATTTGATTTTCTTTCATCCGAACTCTTCCTGCACTTTGTAATAATATATTTTCTCCTTCTTTCTTACTGTACAGTGCGTTCCATAACTCCTGTCACATTTTTGTTTCCAATTTTAGGATAGAAAGAATAAATGTGTTTTGCTTAAATTTTGCAATCACATAAGGTATACACCTGTATGTATAAAAATTGAATAAGTTTAACAAGGAACATACCCGAAGTCACACACTCAGATCCGAATAAAAATTTAAAAGTTGATAGTCTTCAACGTGATAAGAAATAGGGTTAACTCATGTTTCGCAATTGCATCTAGAAGAAACTAGGTGATTTAAAGTTTTATGATTTCCCTTGTAATATTGGGTGATTCAAATGTGGACTATATAATTTCTACAGATATGACGCAACATGAATGTAACCATATCAAATATGAATGAGACCAATTACATCATCTCTGATGTGTGCTACTTTCTTCGCTCGCCATCTTGAATCCGCCATGTCGGATTCAACTTTTTTAAATCGCAATAGGGGCAAGTGACGTATCAAATGCACCTGAAATTTTCTGAAAATGTCACCGGTGAAATCAGTTTTAATGCATTTCTAACCGTTCTGAAGTTATTGCGTGTTACATTTTAGATTTGGTATGTATCGACTATTCACATAATTTCTATAGATTTTACAGAACATGAATGTATCCATATGCAATGTGAACGAGACCAAGTACTGCATCTCTGAAACATTCTTCATCTCCATCCACCATCTTGGATCCACCATCTTGCATTCAACTTATTTTTTCAAATGGGAATAGGGGTAAGTGGCATATCAAATTCATCTGAAATTTTCTCAGGAACTCACTGATGTAATTTGTTTCACAGTATCTTTAACCATTCTCAATTTGTTACAAGTTAATTAAAAAGAGTGTTTTTAATTCCATAATCCCACGCACAGGGCGTCCGTGTTCAATGCACTTTAGCAATCGTAAGCCTGCAGCAACTCAGTAAGCAAGGTGGTTGGCTGCTCGTGTTCGATTCCCGTCCAAGCTTCAACATTTTTAGAAGAAAATATTCCTTTATGCTAATCTTATTAAGAAATAAAAGTACATTAACGCTACAGTATTTAAAAATTTATGACACAGCAAACAGTAATGCCAAACAGGTGTGAAAGCGAGTGAAGACGGATTAGTTAGCTTCCATTGTTTTTTGCTAATTACTGTCACTGATGTAAATAAAGGTATTTTCGTGATATTTGTCAGTAACAAAAACACGTGGTTACATATTTATCAGTAATAAAAGAAGAGAATTGTAACTCCATGATGATGGTTACCAACAGAATTGTTAATCTATATATGCACAAACAGGTACAGATAATGATGGCGAGCACCGTCCTGTGAAAGTAATTTAGTGAAATCACTGTCTTCATATAAGGTAAAAGTATCATCAGAATCAGTGCACCAACTATACTATACTATTTTCCACACCAAGACATGACTTTCCGTGTATCTTGCTACCTGTTTGAGACCAATGAGGCTTGCTGTTGTACCTCTCAGTTAGTAAATAAAATGACTTCATAACTAAAAAGTATCTTTAATGCAAGATTTTGATTACTCCGAAGTTCCTTGAGGCTCTCTCGCAAAACTGAAGACGCCGATTCGATCATCCTCACTCAATTCATGTAGCATTTACAGCTTGTACACGTGCCTTTTATGTTTGTAGCGGACACGAACAACGTAGCTTTGACTGAGGCCACCTTCTCGTCATATACATAGAGTGCCCTTCGTTTGGCTTTTAACAAGCGCTGTGAAAACCATAGTAGCTGTCTCTACATGACTTGCAATTTTGGGCCACCGCCTTTCCGTTTATTAAACCTAATCCTGTTTGTCTAAATTTGTGGATTAGTTTCACCACGGCACTATGTGTAATAGGACGTCTTAGGAAGTATCTGGCAACAACGGGCGCGTCCTTATCTTTTTTTGTCATTTTAGTCCATTGTTATAGTACTATAGAATAAAAACTACATTCTTTATAATTTACTTGTAATAACTTGACAATAGTTGAATATAATCCAAAATAAATTAAATAAGTGAGTTCCTGAGAAAATTTCAGATGAATTTGATATGTCATTGTCCTTATTCTCATTCCAAAAAATAAGTTCAATCTAAGATGGCAGATTTAAGATTGTAGA